>VUQR01022704.1:19301-47802 GCA_015108515.1 Hemichromis elongatus
TCCCTGGCATGAATGATGGTATTGTAGCCGGGCGTTGCATACGGAGAGCCGATTGCTGAATCACGAACTGTGAAAAAGGAGACAGGGGAGCCAAATCTGAACGGAACCCGGCAGCACAGATCCCGAGGTTTCGGGGTTTGGGATGGGAAGAGAGGAAGGACGGGCAGGTCGAACCAAAACAGGGTGTGCATAGGTGGATGTTACTAACAGGGGAGGTGGGGGGGGAGACGTTTTGACTGAGAGAAGATGCTTCTGGTCATAAAATCCTCAAATAAAAACATGCTCACCGTGCTGCCTCACTTTGTGGAGGGAGCTACTTGGACTCGGACGGAGATCTGTCGAATGTAAGTCTTCACAGCAGCACAAACAAGATCACTCTGTATACTAGATTTATATAAGCAACACTCTGCAAACCGTGGCAGTATCGAATATGTGACCTCTTTTACGTTAATGTCATGAAAACATTTGTAGGGGAAGCGGCTTTAAAATCTCTCTCTTTAGTCCTTTTAGTTCTGATGGTAGAGAATTGAGCTTTTCTTCGTGCTCAGTCCTTTACCCGGTCACGGTTTAAATTTGTTTAAGGATACTCTTTTTTTTTTTCTTTTTCTTTTTTTCTTTTTTTTTTAAGCTAAATCCTCCATGGCTTCATCTCATCCGTCTTCTACATAAAGTTGAAGAGGATTAATGATAGCACGTTGCAGAAGAGCTGAAACAAAAGGCCTTGTGATGGCCCCACTCAGTCATACTAGGCTTTGTGTGTTTTTGGTCAAGAGAGGAATGAGACTGTGGTCGAACAAAGCTACACACTGTTCTGTGTGAGAAAAGATGCTGAAGCTCTCCTCCTGCTTAGTTCAGCCTTCATAACAAAGTCCTGACCCAGGAGTGCTTCATTCAGCACAGGTGGGCCGAGCAGAGGAAGTCTGAACGTTTGAGTGCATGTAGATAGCTGTGTGTGTGTGTGTGTGTGTGTGTGTGTGTGAGGTCCATAAAGGTCAACAAACCCAATCAAGTGGAGTCTGGTCACCATTACTTTTAAAACTAAGGGCTGTTAAATGTGCTAGATCAGGACTCTGCTGACTTTCAGTCCCAGATGAGCCATCCGTCCTGCTCAGTGATCCAAACAGGACTAAATAAGAGAAGTACCTGCTCCCGCTGGGTGCTGTGTCCCGACAAGTCTTTTATACTTTACTGGTCTGTGACTTCAGCTTAAATTTGGCCTTATATGCAACTCAGTGGAGAATTTGCACCCATCTGTTTTAAAAAAAACTACATCAGGTCGGTGAGTTAAAGCCAAATCGTTTTTTTGTTTTGTTTTTAGCAAGCGGAATCACTTTGAAGTTCAGGATTTTGTAATGAAATAAAAACTGTAAAGGGACATAATTTGAGAGTATAGGGTATTGTATAGAGCAACAAAAGATTAAGTCTTTTCAGAGTAATGGCTCAAGAAAATATTCATTTGGAGTCTTCCTACTTTGCATTGAGTGGACAGTTGGGGTGGACTTTTTTGTTTTGTTTTAATAATTTAACAATGTCAGTTTTACAACCTTATCACCAAACTTTTGAATTTATGTTTATATTTTGAAGGTACACTCACACTCTTTGACCTCGTCTTTTCTGATTTATAACTGTTATTTGTCATTCTTGCTAAGAAAAAGTTAATAGTGTATTTTGAAGCTGAACTACAGCTGATAAATCAGCTGATGGTGCCAAAGTAATGTCAGCGCTGAATTTGAGAAAATGTTTTTTATGTTAATTTGTTTTCATTTGATTCTAAAGGTTGCCGGTTTAGATTCGTTACCTTTGTCAGCGAGGTTATGTGATTGTTTGAGGTTGTCAGTGTGTTGTTAGCAGGATTGGGAAAGCAGGTGGAGCTTGGCCCAGTGTAATGGGGATTAACTTTTGGAGTTGGTGTGTTTGCGGCTCTGAATTCAGGAAATTTTAAAAGGATTCTTTATCATTGAAGACAAAGCAAAAAAACTATTGACCTACACCAGGGATCCCCAATCCCAGGCCTCAATGGCCGGTGTCCCTGCAGCTTTTAGATGTGTCCTTGATCCATCACAGCTGATTTAAATGGCTAAATTACCTTCTTAACATGTCTTGAAGTTCTCCAGAGGGCTGGTAATGAACTAATCATGTGATTCAGGTGTGTTGACCCAGGGTGAGATCTAAAACCTGCAGGACACCAGCCCTCTAGGACTGGGATTGGGGACCCTTGACCTACACTATTTTGGACAAAGATACTGGTCCACCTACGGGAGCTGCTCGAACACGGAAGCCCGTGCGATGAAGCTCCTGGAGCACAGTTTTAGTGCTGATGTTAATGCCCGAGGAGGTTTGCATTTCTCTCTGGATATTATTGAGTCAGCAGACCTTCATGCATTATGCGCCTCAGGACTCGGTGACCCTGCTCTGCAACTTTGTGGTCTGCCACTTCATTGGCAGAGTTGCTCAACTTACAGTCAGTGGTGGATTAAAAAAAATCCACAAATATCCAGCGTGGTACTGTAACACAGTGGCATCGTGTTACAGTACCACGCAGGAATTCAGTGAGCTCTTTAGAACGACCTTTTCTTTCATGGCTCGCTGGGAACGCCTGAACATTTCTCTACATAATGGATCTTTACAAATGCATATGCGAGTGAAATATGAGAAATTTTCAGATATCATTTTGTAGTTCTCCAGAAAATAATTTGGTTATCCAAATCGTGACGACCTTCTGGATCCAGGGTGTAAATTTATGCACGCTGTAGAGGAAATTCTTTTATTTTGAATTCACTTTAAAACTGTATTGTTTCTGCTTCATGATTAAATCCTTCATGATAAAACACTGGAGGGGGATGCCAATTTATTTTTCGATTTCAATCCAAAATAATAATAATAATGAGATTGAGAATGGAGTTAAAGTACAACATATGTGATGTTTTTCAAGGAGGTGATAGATTTTAACCTTTTCACAGCACAACAGATTTTCTCTGTTCTTTGTGACTTTTAGCTTGGCATACATGAGCTGGCTAGCTGCCATTTGAAACTGAAGTTGAGGATTTCTTGTTGGATTTTAGTGTATAGAAGGAAAAAATAAGTTGCCTTTGGCCAAAATGCAGTTGTGTCCAGGCATCAGCATTACTGAATTTCTTTCGCACATCTGCTTTTCAGCCTCAGCGAGAGCTTCTTCATGGTCAAAGGAGCCGCCCTCTTCCTCCAGCAGGGCGGCAGCACGCAAGGACCAAAGACCCCGACCCACCACAAACATGCAGGTGAGAACAAACTCACGCAAAAACACAGAAAGCTCTGTGTCTTTTCTCTTTCACCCATGCTCGCTGCAAACGAGGCCCCAGACAAAAGCAAATGTGTATTTGCCGAGTCTTTTCTCCGTGTGTGGGTTTGGTTTGCGTTTAGTCTGAAGCATCACCTAATTTGGTCTGACCCGAACAGCCCCGCAGTTCAACGCGAGGCTTACATAGTGTGTTTCATAAAAGAGCACTTAGAGGGCACAACGCCCCTGAAGGGCAACCGCTATGCTTAAACTTTGATGTCTTATGATGACGTCAGCATTGTTACTATGGAAATCTAGTGTAGTATATTAATCTTTTTGTGCCATTGCAAAGTCATAAAATGTTGGATTGGAAAACAGCATTATATTGTTTTAAAGAAAAACAAAGAAAGTGCTGATGTCCCCCCAATAAATAATTAAAGTTTGGAGATGATTCAAAGAATAATGAAGCTTTTTCCTAATTCGTGTGGCCCTGACCTTTGACCTATGACCTTGCAGCGCTGCATACTAAAATTATGTATTTTTATTATGTTTACCCATATGATCTGAGCAGTATTGAATGAAATATTTGGCTTGCATTAGCTGTAAAAATCTCTGATTTTAAGCTATAATAATGCAGTTGTTTCTAAACCTGTTGCTAAACTTTATGGCATTGTTGTAATGTTGTAGGATGTGGTATTGACAAAATAAAAGCAGTGTTGTACAGCTCTCTGCATGCCCTTTCACGAGATATATTACTCAATACGGTTTCTTTGATAGTTTTAGCTCAGTGGGTGAGCGTGTCCACATGCCACATGACCAGAGTGTGTTCTTTCTCTCCAGTTTTCTGTCTTCCCCCTTCACTGCTACACAATCCAAAAGAGGCAGAAAATTACCTGTAAAATTATCAAATTTGACCCTGGGCACTAACGATAAGGATGAGGGAAAAAGCTTGGCCAGCCTGGGTACTCATGTCTCCCAAGGTGTAGTGTATTGTTGTGAAATTTAGAGACGATCCATAAAAAAATTGTGGCTAATAGAAGGTTTTTACTGAGTTTCACATTTTGGGGTGACCTTGACCTGTTTTTAATCCCAATTTATTCCGATCGCGCTGTTGTTAGCATCTGGCATCACACAAAATTAGAAAATGATATCTTGAAAACCGACTGCTAACAAACAGACCAGCAGACGGACAAACGGGACCGATTACAAACTCTGTCCATTTGGGGGAAGAAAAAATCAAGTCTCAAACAGTTTGCTTGCACTCATTTCCAGCTTCACATTTTAATTATTAGAGGCACTTAGAGCAGGTCTGCATGCTCCATAGAATCCATACAATCCTGTATACAATTTACATTTATAACCTTTGAGAATGTGTTTTAAATCTGTTGAAATATGAACCTAACAGACTAAAACTGTGTGAGGTTGTCACTGTGCTCTTTGTAAATACCTCCACTAAATACTTAGTTCAGCACAGCTGGGAGGTTAAATGATTTAGATTTATCTTCATAGTTGGAAATGTGCAAAATATTTCTTCCGGCTGAAGAAAACAATAGAAAGCGCTGAATTCTCAGTTTGTAGCTGACCTTCGGAAAGTCCAGAGATCACGTCTCTGAAGCTCGTGTCTGATTAAAGTGTGCATTATCTATAATGTCAGTGTGCTCTTCAGTATGTATGTCAGCTGATCATTGCTAGTTTCAGATGTTATATTTTATTCAGTGCTCAAATAAAAATGCAGAAGCAAGAAATCCAGCTCTTTGCCATGGTAACCGAGCAAATTCCTGTCCAGTTCAGACGACCACACTGTGACTCTGACCTTCAGCCAGTCGGGCATACAAAACGCAGTTTAATCAGTTCCCACGTGAGGAACAATGTGAATTATATTAAAGACATTGTTGTTGAATCAATTCACAGTCTCAATGTTTCACTTTCAGGTGATTTGCCTCAACATCTGCAGGTCATGTTTAAGATTCTCCGGTCTGAAGATCGCATTAAGCTGGTCAGTACAAAGATGTTGCCACGTGTTGCTTTGTTTTTGCTGCTGGAAGCTTTCATATCATTTATTTGATTCAGTGAAGAGGAAATCAGAGACTTAAAAGTAAAGACCTGCTCCACTAGTTAACTATACTGAATGTTTTTACAGTAATGTGCAAAAGACTTGAGCCCCATGATGTGTTTTTATATTTAGTTCTCCAGGCTTTCTAAAGGTCTTTCAAAGGTTATCTTTGGACACTGGCTGCTTTTCCATTCACTTTTAGTCCAGTTGTTAAACCTGATCATTTTCACAGAAATGTTTTATAGAAAGTACATAATATCCTCCAATTTGTTCAGAATCTATGAAAAATGTCATGGATAACACAATTTGACAGGCTTTAACTTGTATTTTTGTGTTAACCAAGTGATTTCCACAGATGTATTAGCCAAAAACTTCGGCATTGTGTCGTGTACTGTTCACTAAAGCCTCATTAGGGAACGGTCTCAGTGGAAGGGTGGCTGTCAAGAAGCCATTCTTAAGGAAGAGAAACGGGAAAGAACTAGCGTTTAGACAAGTAGATCATTGTTCTGATGGCAAACCTGAAGATGAGGAGAGTTTTAAAATGTATTGAAAGGGACAGAAAATAATAGAAGAGCAAGATTAGGGCAAACACCCGGGACTGCAAACATATGTAAAAACACAGATGTTCTTCCAGGGCTTGTGAAATAGCTTTATTTTTTAAAAGAGCCGGTGGGTTTTTACCCAATCAAATCTGCAGAATAAATCCAGAATATGGCCACGTTTTATTGTTAAGTAGCAGTACCGCTAAATAGTCCAGATGCAGTGTTTTGCAGTCTCTCCTTTTGTTGTGCAGGCTGTGCGGTTAGAAAGCAGCTGGACCGATCGAGTGCGCTATATGGTGGTTATCTACACCGCTGGTCATCAAGATACAGAGGAAAACATTGTCCTGGGAATGGACTTTACAGATAAGGACAGGTAATTGGTCTCTCTGCGCACGCACATTTTGCCTGTTTTAATGAGATTTGTTAAACTCATATTGTTGTGATCTACAGTAAGAATTGCTCTATTGGGATGGTGCTGCCGCTGTGGAGCGATACCAACATACATTTAGATGGAGATGGGTAAGTTTCACTTTGCCACCTGCAAAGAACAAAAACACTAATGGATGTTTTCATTCTGATCACTTCAAAATGTGAGACAAGGGGTTTCTAGCGAGGCTCATTTCGAGCTTATTTTTTTAGGCTTTAGCGCCCACCAGTGGCAGAGGAGGGTGTTACACAAAAATTATTTTTCCTCTATGTGAGAACAGTTCTTGCTGACCTGTTAACATTGTCACTGCCTCTGCAAGCTGGAGGAATGTTCCACTGTTTGGTGTCCTGAATAGACCCCATGGACGAGCCCTGTCCAGCCTGTGTTTACATCCCCCTCGTCACTCTTCACCTCAATCCAAACTAATCTCCTTCTCCACCTTTTCTTCTTCTTCACTAGAGGCTTCAGTGTGAGCACAGCAGGGCGGTCACATGTCTTCAAGCCTGTGTCTGTGCAGGCCATGTGGTGAGTTCTTCGTGTGTGTCTAGAAGTGGGGTTGTGTTAACCAACATTTTGCCAGAGTGATTTGGAATTGAATTTAAAATCTAGTAAAATGTGTACATTTGTTTGTGTTAACTTACTGGTTATGGTTCTTGTCTTTGTGCAAGTGCAAGTTGTGAAGGTCTGTTACAGTTGTGCTCAGAAGTTTGCATACACTCATCACAGGCATGAATGTCATGGGAATTTTGAGCTTTTTTAGCATTTCTTGGAACTGTTCTTTTTCCAGGGTTGACTGATGCTACAGCACTCATCTTTTAATGGCTTTAAAAGCAAGAAATTGGGTGCACGCATTTGAATTTATTTTGATATTTCTCAAATATCAGCAAATATCAAATATAAACAATGAAGACCTTCAAAGAACTCAGTGAAGATCCAAGAAGGAAAATTGTTGATTTACACAAGTTGTGAAGGACTGTTGAAGCCATTTCTAAGCATCCCCAGATTCTAGGATCGTTAGCTCAAACAATTTTACATAAGTACAAGTTATTTAGATGTAGACTGAAGAAGACTCAAACCCTCATCCTCAGATGAGAGCAAATTGATTAGGATGTTCAGGAAAGACCCAGGAACCATCAAACCTTAATCTTGCCATGAACCAGAAAGAACACCGCACCAGCTGTCAACCATGGTGGTGGCTGTTTTGCTGCCAGTGGTACTGTTACGTTGCACAGTGTGGACTGAATAATGAAGAAGGAGGACTACCTCCAAATTCCTCAACTTCAATCTCGAATCAGCAGCTAATCGTTTGAAACTTAGACACGGTTAGGTGTTATAACAGGATAATGATCTCAAACACAGATCGAAACTGGTTTTGGAATGAAAAGCATGGATTATGCTTGAAATCTGGGTTCGTGCTAGGAAACCGACCAGTTTAAATGAATCAATGCTTCTACGTCTTGACGGTAAAATATTCAGCCAGAATTATGCCAGAAATGTTTTGATGGCTACCAAAATCTTCTGGAGTCATCTTGCTTAGATACTTTTCACCAGGTATTGCTTGGGGGAGTATGTGTATATTTGAGTCTGTTACCACTGATGAGACTCCTAGTTCTGTGTGTATGTGAGCGTTCACACGCCACCTTCTGGTCAGCTGACAGAATACTCATTATTGTGCAGGTTTCCCTTCTGTTCATGGAGATCTTTTGCAATTAAAAGTTTGCTCCATGTTCCTGCAGGTCTGCCCTGCAGGTCCTCCACAAGGCATGCGAGGTGTCCCGCCGGTTCAACTACTTCCCAGGGGGCATTGCTCTCACGTGGATGGCCTTCTACGAGAGCTGCATCACCTCCGAGCAAAGCTGCATTAATGAGTGGAATGCTATGACCGACCTGGAGAGCACCCGGTCCGATTCTCCCACCATGTTCGTCGACCAGTGAGTACCCAGCACACCAAGTCACCTCATATAATGAAGGAAAAACAGGCATTTTACTTTTAAGTCATGTAGTATTAATTATCCTGTATTTTTCAAAGAAGAGTTAAACAGATCTCATGTGGCCAAATAGATCATAGATCAAACATGCTTGTGCCGTGTGTCTTTAGTCGTAAATTGATATGGTTTGGACACTAGCTGCTGTTCTTCTATTTCTGCCCTTTGTCTTCATCAGTGGGAAACACTGTTATGCAAATTTTTTATTCAGACCACAGCACTGATGCATTGACTCATTATGTGCAGGCCAACCGAGCGAGAGAGAACTGAATGTGCCATTAAAGCCAAACTACGCAACATCATGATGTTTCAAGACTTGGAAAACATCACCTCGAAGGAGGTACGTGCCACATCAGCATTTGTCATTTAAAAGGCAGGGTCTAAATTTTATGCTATTTTCACATTTTAGAAAAGAATACACTAAGAGATTCAAATTAGCTGTCTATAGGTGTGTTTTCCTCAGTAACTAGTCACTGCACATCTTTGTTTTTCTGCATTCAGGCAAAAAGCCTTATTTAATCTCTTCAGCACAGTGTTTTTATACGTTTTTTTTGTTCTTTTGCTTTTTTACCAAATAGAGCAGGTAGCGCCACATGCTTGATTTTTACACTGGATGTCTTCCCTCACGCAACCCCCAAGGGATTTGCCCCCTGGTATTGAACCAGGGACCTTTTGTTTGTATAAACTTTACAGTGTTAAGACACTTTTTTTTTAATTAAATAAAAGTACCAATACTTAAGCAGTGTTGGAAAATTCATTTGGAAACCTGGTTTTTCACAAAGTGCACATTCATTTAATTCCTCATCCTCAGATCCGTAACGAGCTGGAGCAGCATATGAACTGTAACCTCAAAGAATACAAGGAGTTTATAGACAACGAGATGCTTTTGATCTTGGGTCAGATGGATAAGGCCACACTTATCTTTGACCATGTTTATTTGGTGAGTTTCTTTTCATCTTGTAGTATAATTTAGAATTCTGTTTACCCGTCCTCCACATTGGTAGCCAAATACGCTTTCACTGTGGTCCATATTTGGTTTAAACACAGTTATTCTCTGTAAGTTTCCATCTTTCTTTCCCTGTAGGGCTCTGAGTGGAACGCTTCCAACCTGGAAGAGCTACGTGAGTGTGGGTGAGCTGAGAGCTTAACACTAACCACAGAATCTAACCTTTTATTTTTCTTGGTTTTTAATCCCGCTTGTCTAATTCTCATTTATGTGTCTATTGTTATTCCTATAGCCTTATAATTAAAAACTCTGTTAAAACCAGACCAAATTTAAGTCTTTTGTGCTTGAAGTTAAGCATGAAAATATGCAGAGCTGTAGTAATAGCCATATATTACATATAAATTATGAATATTGGCGACATGTATTACTTGATGAAGTCCCATTTTTAAGCTTGGATATGAGCTTTTTGACCGTGGCTGTCTCGATGTTTAAAGACCAAACATCACAAGTGAGGCCAGCTCTGGCTGAGAAACTAAAGGAGAGTCCTCTTGTGGTAGAGATCTGTCAGTCACAGGGGTGCTGTACTCTACACTTTAGTGTTATTTCTCTGCATTGGACCACAATCTACAAAATTAACATGTTGTATTTAGTAAGAATTCCGCCAAATTAGGAAAGTGTTGACTGACATCATACATTAACAGAGTAAAAGACCTCCCTTGCAGCCTATAGAAAATACAACATGACTACTTTTTACAACCAGAGGAGGCCATTAGCAAGTAATGCAGTGTTTATAGCATCTGTATCTGACCTGAAGGCTACATCCAGTTTTTACAGCTAGTCTATATGAACTACATGAGTCATGCTCAAACACCACATAGAAAATAATTGCTCAAAGAAGAAAGAAAGGAGCATGACTCTGGACACAGGCAAGACTTTTTCTAAGTAAAATGGAGCCTTTGTGTCAAATGTTATCTTTGCTATTCGTCACAGCAAGTGGAGACCTGGTTGTGGATGAGCTCTTTCAGGACTCACTGATGGTGTTTTTTTTTTTGTTTTTTTTTTCCTGCTATGATAAAGGTCTGTGGGCAGAGGAGTAAGTATTAACATGATGGGGTTTTTTGTTTGTTTTTTTTGCAGAGTGGGTTTTATTCTAAACGTTACCAGAGAGATAGACAACTTCTTCCCAGGCTTATTTTCTTACCACAACGTCCGAGTGTATGACGAGGACGCCACTGACCTGCTGGCCCACTGGAATGAAACTTACAACTTTATTGTCAAAGCCAAGTGAGAGCAAAGAACAAACCAGTCATCTTGAGATGGAGGGGGTGTGCTACTGGTGTTTGATTCATAAAATGTGATGAGAGTATTTTTCTTTTTTCTTGATCCAATAGGAAAAATAATTCCAAGTGCCTGGTGCACTGTAAGATGGGGGTGAGCCGGTCTGCCTCTACTGTTATTGCCTATGCAATGAAGGAATATGGCTGGTCTCTGGAGAAAGCTTACAACTTTGTCAAGCAGAAGCGGAGTATAGCTCAGCCTAACGCCGGCTTCATGAGACAGTTGGCAGAGTATGAGGGAATTCTAGATGCCAGGTAAGTAGGTCTATGGTTTTACTAAGGTTTGAACTTTGGACAGCAGAGAGATGGAACCACTGTGTCTTGTGAAGCTAATTAACAGGTTGTAATTCTGTGTGATTTTAGTTATTCTAGTCACACTTAAAGCCTTCTTTGCGTTCGCAGCAAACAGCGTCACAACAAGCTATGGAGGCCTGGAGCAGATGAGGAGGGATCGGATGATTTGCAAGCCTCAGCGCATTGTGCCGGTGGAGAGGAAACACCGGTGCTCAGAGAAGAGGAAGCCTGGGGAGGCTGCGGGGCGTCTCCCTGTAGGGGTATGGGTCTAGAGATGGAACCTCTAGACTCTCTTAACTATAATTATTACTTCAGACGTTTGTCAGACTCCGCACTTGACAGTGAGCCCTCCACTCCAGTGCGGGGACCACCTCTGCTCGGTATGGAAAGAGTTTTTATTGAGATTGAAGACGTAGAGAGAGATGCCCTGCTGGAGGATGAGGGTTTCCCCATGGCTCATTTAGCCCTGCCTGGTGAGGGCACAGCAGCCCAGACCTGTGGACGCCTTGATCCTCTTGAGGACATGAGGCTGAGGCTCGAGTTCAGTACTTTGGAGGAAGAAGATGAGGAAGAAGCCAAGAAAGAGGAAGCTGAGATGGCAGCTTTGGCTCAAACGCCTGGAAATTCGGAGGGGAAGAAAATGGGGGAGGAGGCTGAGAGGAGCGAGGAAAGTCGTTTAGGTTTAGCCAACCTGAACACCAACAACAGTAATCGCCTAGCCGCCAAGCGCAGCTGTCCCGCAGCATTTGATGTGAGTTTAAAAAAAAAAAAACCCTTTTAGTTAAAAGATAAAGTATTTAAGTTGCATTTTTCAAACTACTTTTTTTCTCAGAAGTATATGTTGTAAAGTAAAAATTTTAATATGTTTTCATGTGACTGACCATATGCTGCATTTTGTTCAATTTTTCTGCATTTAGGACAGTGGTAGCACAGGAAACCCTTTAAAAGTGAAGCCCTCCTATCAGTCTTGTAAGGACTGCATGCGTCTACCGCAAGGGCGCCGCTGTGACCGTCCAACGGGAGGCCGTTCCCACCGCCTTAACCCTTCCCGCCACTACACTGTCCCTTCCATATGCATAGATCCACCTGGAACGAATTTTGCTTCCACATCAAGTCTGCAGTCTCTTTCCAGCCCTGCAGTTGCACCACCTAACTTGATCCAGCCCTCTACTCAACTTTACCGCTGTTCCACCTGCACTCCTGACATCACACCCGTCCCCCTAACCAACCACCAGAAACTGGCCTCGCCCATGAACTGTGAGGATGCTCCTCCTGACCGCAGCTCAGTGGAGACGGAGGACATGGATGAACCGCAGGGTGAACAAGTGTTAAGGGAGTGTACTGATGCTGTCAGTGACGCTGAAGATTTAAAATTACAACCCGGTGGTGCAGTAGAGCTCCCGCAGCTGCAAATGCCGGGACTGGGGATGGGATTTGGTCTGGAACTGATGCGAAACAGGGCAGAGCAGCTTGAGAAGCTGCCAAGCATGGCCATGGAGGCCAGCTCTCAGTAGGACACCTGCCTTAACACGGTGGCTCAAGCAAAGATGAGATGGGGGAAGTGGCTTGCCACCGTCTCAGTCTCTTTGATGGTTTTGAGAATTTAAAAACCCGCTGATGTGGTACTAGAAATGAAGCACTGCGCTGACCTCCACTGTAATGTCTTGGCTCCATTTAAACAAGCTGCAGAATCTCTCTGCGTTGACAGAGTGCGCCCCGACGTAGACGTCCGGCATTGAGATCCAGAGGAGGCCAATTGCTTTCACTACGCGCTTAAGGCCTGGATCCTTCAGATCAAGCCAGGATGGAAGACTTTCCCGTGTGTTTGACGCCATCATGGGCTATTCGAACCGCCTTTCTTACCACACGTGCAGGATCATCCCACTTTCCCGCTCCCCAGCCGAGACGAGCATTATGCCGCCACGTTGCCGTCAGCAGACAGGTTTTGGTGCAGCAGTGGCGGTTTGTAACATCTAGTTGTAGTTCCTTTATGATTCCTCAGAGTGCTTTACTTAAATGTCGATGAAAAGAAAAATACAGAAGTAGCACACTTCTGCCTGTGTACTCTGTTTCCAGTATTCATGAAGGAGCTCAATAAGTAACTATATTTGAGCCACTGTTATCTTCCTCATATTACCACAGATAACTGATCCATCATGAGCTTAACTTATATTTTACCTGCTGCAGCTGCTTTTGCATCATAGGAGAACATTTCATGTGAAAGCATACTAGTGGATGTGACCATAGCCTTTTTAATGCCTCTTTGTGAAGCGTCGTACCTCGGGCCAGGAGCATCTCAGACTGTTTTTGGTCAAAGACTGTTTTGTTCTTTCTGCTCAGCGGCCAGTTCACCCTGACCTCCTCCAATAAAGTTAATCTAATCATGTACTGAAAGCGCTTAGTTTAGCCCACGCATGACTTTGCAGTATTACATAACATATCTCCAACACATTTACACACAAATGTATCGAACAACAAAAAAACTTATATTTGAGATTTTTAGCATTTGATTTTCTAATACTTGGTTACATTTAAGGTAACAACAAGAAAAGGTGCGTTCATTCTTTAAGTCGATGTCGAATCATTTTATGCATAAGAGAATGACAGAAGACAAGAACATTAAAAGGCATTTAGACCCCAAGCAACATCCAGATCATTTCTGATGTAACCAAAGCTATATCATGCAAGGACACTTGGATTGCATCAACAGATATTTTCAAATTCACACAAATCACATATACAGTAGATTATGCACTTAAGCACAACTCTAGTATCCATTCAACCTGTGCACAGTCGTATTTCAGATCTGTTTCAGTACATTTAACCCTAAATAATTTGAGCAAACTAAAGCAGATCCGGACATCAAAAAAATATATATTTTTAATCTCTTATAAGTTTCAAGGGAGTATTTGCATTTGTGCAAAGTGTCAAGTGGAGCCCATCCCTGTGCAATGTATAGCTTATTTGCTCTAATAATAACGTTTGATCCAAGTGTCAACTGGTTATGCTGTAAAATTTGTTCATGATTTACTGTGAAATGGAAAAAAATAACTCCAGTCACTCTTATATGAAAATCAGATGATATTTATAATTTATTGTTCTGGATTTCCTTTATTTTAAATGCAGAGAAGGTAGTCTATGATATCAAGATGACTGCACAGCTTAGCACATGCAAGTTTTCACGCTGAAATAACTGCCCCGGGCAGTTATTTCTGAGCTTTTTCTCATTTCTTATTTATACTTTTCTTATTTCTTTCTTTCTTTCTTTTTTTTTTTTTACAGTGCCGCATAGCCTAAGGATTCTTCTGGTTTGTTTTTTCTTAAGCTGTTTCCTAAGTGGTGTGCCACAAATCCAAAGTTGCTGTGCCACAAGGTTTCTCTGTAAAATTCGCTGTTGGGTTGCTCGCTCTTGTGTTGATTCTCTTACTGGCACGCTGGGTGTGCTGCTAAAGGATGCCTGTTTGTTTGCAGAGAAAGCGTGTGCACGATATAGTACTGTGTTTAGCACTTAAAGAAATGAAAACTGTGCAAAGAATGAATGCAAATCATTTGATTATCTTCCACTGTGCATTTATTCTTTCTTTTTGTGGAAAAATTAGTTTCTTTTTAATTGGATAATTATGAACAACAATGCAACCTCTGTTCCCTTTTCTCCCTGAACTAACTGAATCAGAGGGAGCTGCAGGTTTGCTCCACTAATTAGATTAAAATATTTTGGTGCTCAATTTAAGCTGGTCTTTTTCTTCACATGGCCATCAAAGCATTATGTAACACATGAAGATTGAAAGATCTTGTTACTGAACAAATTCAAACTGAAAAAAAAAGTTTAAATTCAGAAACTGTGACAAATGATAAACTTGCAAAAGTTTGAAAGAGAGATTAGGGGAAATATTCAGTGTAGCAAACGTTATACGGAGCTAAAAACTGGTATGCTGGTAAAGCCATAGCCATTATCAAGTTAGCTTAGCTTAATATGATGACTAGAAGCAGAAACTAAGTTTATGGGTCTCTGTGTAATCCAATTTATAAATTCACTACTTGACATATTATCTCACTTAAAAAAAATACAAATGCACAAAATCTTGTAGTATTTTGTTTGTTTTTGTTGTTTTTTGGTTTGTTTTTTTCAGTTTTTGTTATGCTAAGCTAACTAGCTTCTGACTATACCAACCAAATGCCAAGGTGGTGTTGATTTTGTCTTTAAACCGCATACTTTCTCAAATTTCAGATATTTCTTTAATGTATTAATGGTGGGATTCTACGTGAAGTTAGTTTTTAGCATTTTAATGTTCTTGGCATGTTGGCCTGATTACGGTTGAATTTCATATGACGAAATTTCTGCATCCCTGGCCCACAGCACTATGTTGGCTGCTTTTTTCCCCTTTTTTTTCTATTTAAGTGCCTTAACCTCAGCCTTAGCTCTAACATAAAGCATTACAGGCTTTGCAAATTTTCTGTGAGTGTGTTGATGGTCTGGCTTTTTGTACATTACTTAACCTCACTCCCAATAATAACCATCACCCTTTGCAATGTATAACTTAGCACATATTATAATGTATGCAAACACACTCGAGCTCATTTTAAAGCAGCGTCTTCTCCCTCAACACACTTGGTGGACTTGCTTTTATCAATAGCCTCCAATAATGATGTATTTGTTTGATATTGTTGAGACTCGTGGTACATTGTATTGGTTCAATAGCTGAAGAACCTTATTTGCTGGAATGAGAGCTGTCATTTACATCAAACTGTTAGATAGGATGAATTTATCTTTAAATTTACCAGTCTGTACATATTTTTCTCTACAATTTGCTATTTGAGTATACTAGCTTGCAGACATGGTCAATATTTAAGAAAAAGTATTGAAAATGCTACTGTGTATTGATAAGTACTCATAATTAAGTTCTCGTGTTTGTACCACGCAAAAGATTTTATATCATCTCTAATTTAGGCAGTTTTCAGGCTCTATGGAAAATGGCTGTGTTTGGGGTTTTTTGCATCAGTCCCAGGCATCAGGCCTCAAAATGACAATCCCACTGAAGAGCCAAGCACTGAGGACGTTAAAAACACGTTGTAATGTAGAGAGGGGGTCCAGGTATTTGAGTGTATTTATAGAGCACAAGTCAGCCCCAAAGCACGTGAGCTTGAGATCGAGTGGAAGATGTAAATAAGTAAAAAGAGAGTAAGATTTTGTTACGTTTGATGCTTTTTGTTAACTTTTGTGTACTGTACATTGCCAATGTTCATGTGTATGCACTTTTTTTACATTTTGTTAATATGTTGTCCAGTCTAATGTTTATCATGGAAATAAACTATTTCCTCTGCATTACCTGTGTAATCGGTTGGATTTTTCATGCATCCAGTGTAGACAACACACACTGGACGAAAGAACAATTCAATTTAAAATTATAACAAGACTTGTCATCATTTGTGCAAACATATAGACTTCAGCAGCCACTTTGTTTGTTACAGCCTTTCAACACAAATACAATCGGCTAACCCTGTGTATTTAGGTGTGAAGACGTGGTTACAATTACCTGTTAAATTCTCAAATTTGCATGAGAATAGTGGAAGAAAAGTGATTTAAGTGACTTTGGATGTGGCATGTTAGTTGGTGCCAGACAGGCTCGTCTGAGTGTTTCAGAAACTGCTGATCTACTGGGACTTTCCCCACATAATCATCTCCAGGGTTTACAGAGAATAGTCTGGACAAAAAAAAGAGTAAATATCCAGTGATCAGCAGTTCTCTGGGAGAATGGCAGAGGACTGCAATAATATCTCAAATAACTGCAGTACGCAGAGGAGCATCTCCAAAAGCACAGTATGCGTAACCCTGAAACAGCGTGGGCTACAGCAGCAGAAGACCGCACTAGTTGCCATTCTTTTCAGCTAAGAACAGGAAACTGAGGCTACGGTTCACTCATCAAATTAGACAACAGAAGATTGGACAAACATTGCCGGGTCTGATGAGACTCGATTTCTGCTGTGACATTTGAGTGATAGGGTCAGAAGTAAGTGTAAATAAGATGAAAGACTGGATCAATCCTGCCTCGTGTTGATGATTCAAGTGGGTTTTTTTGGTGTAATGGTGTAGGGGATCTTTTCTTGGCACTATTTGTACTCCTTAGTATCAATTGAGTATCATTTAAGCACCACAGACTACTTAAGTAGTGTTGCTGACCATGTCCACCCTTTTATCACCACTGTGTACCCATCTTCTGATGGCTGCTTCGAACAGGATAACACACCATGTCACGAAGCTCAAATCATCTCGTTTCTTGTACAAATGGCTTTCGCATTCACCAGATTTTAATCCAGTAGAGCACCCTTGGTTTTGGTGGAACGGGAGTTTCTCATCTTGAAACTGCAGCAACTGTGTGATGCTATCAAGTCAACATGGACCAAAATCTCTGAGGAATTTTTCCAACATCTTGTTGAATCTTTGTCATGAAAAATTAAGTCTGTTTTGATAGGAGTTCAACCTAGTGCTAGTAAGGTGTACCTGCAGTAAAAAAGTATCCAGTGAGCGTATAATAATTTCCCCTGGGGATCAATAAAGGATTCTGATATATGTCTTTAGATGCAGTCTAGTTATGTTGGTACATTGCTACTAAAGAGAATTTAAGGGAGATGAAGCAAATCTGACCAGCAAAACTTCTGGTCTTGTCTTTCTCTTTTAGTCAAATGGACAGAGCAGAAAGCACCCTTATTGAATTAGTCAAATGAATACAGTGTGACATCACAGGGCAGGTGACTGCCAGAGGAGCAAAAAGCCCAAAGTCCTACTAGGACGACGAGCATGCGAAGCATCTGTTTGAAACATCACCCTCAGTAAGTATCTTCCTCTTTCCGTCTGCTTTTTAGTGTTTTCATGCTAGTTTCATGCCAGTGTCGCTTAGATAACATTCAAAACTATGGACAGTTAATTGCTTTAGGGGAATTCAGAATAGTTTCAGAAAGTTTGTATTCATCAACAGTAAAGACTACAGTAGAACGCCGGGAGGAAAATTTATGTAACTGCCTCATAATGTTTGACAACAGAAAAATTATCATTCAAGCTTTGAAAAGTGCCATTGCTGTATCAATATTTACTATCATTAGATCTTTAATATGAATATATAATTATGCAATTATATATGTATGGTAGAAGTTTAATCAAATATGTTTTTCAAGTTTAAGAAATACCTTATTAGAAGCTTTTAGTTTACTTAAATCCACCATGCCACCTTTAAAATTGAAGGACGTTTATCTTTTTATGACCCGCCGTACAGAAAGCTATGGAAATTTTACTGTCAAACTAGATAATGCATCTGGATATCATCCCATTGTACTGTCTGAATTTGAATTTGAGCTTGTTACTTTGTGAGTTAACACTCTAAAGGAATAGTAATGTAGTTTTAACTGGAAAAACGAAGCCTATCCGGAGACCAGGCTAATAGTTTGGGTACTCTAAGTCACAAGTCTCTTATAAACTGTGTGCCTACTATTGAAAGCATGACAGACACATGAATGGGGAATGAAGACGGGGGTGGGGGTTTAAAAGTCAGTGTCACAGATGTCTCCGTCGGCTGCCTTTATAACATAGCCATCCCAAAATAACACTGTGTTATGCGCCTAGCATTACAGGAGCTGGAGAAATAATGATGAATGATTAATTACATCCTACCTTGCCATCAGACACTCTTTGTTTTTTTAGTATTAGATACGTATTCAAATGTATTTTTATATGAACCGTCTTCCCATTGGCTATTACTTTAGCATCACTTTAAAGTGATATTTAGGTTTTACAGTATGTAGACAAGCTTAAAAGAATTGATGAGGCACTTGGTGCTCCTCAGGCTTGAAACAGCTTAAGCAGAAGTACACTTATTCCAAATACTGAAGAGATTCGGTCACTTTCCTCAATCTCTTTTCAGCCAGCAAAATCTGTATTACTACGGTGATTACTTTTGAGAAAACTTCTCATGCGGCAGCTCATGATTTGGTGTTTGAAATAAGGTCTGTGTGCGCAAAAAACTACCTGATGCAACAATACACTCTCCTTGCTTTGTACTTTGTTTGCTTTACAGCTAAGAATATCCATTCCACATAACACTGAAGCCCGTTAAGCTGTTTTCCCCTTTTCTAATAATCGACTTTACACCATCCATCATCATGTCTGTGGTTAAACTCTGCTCTCATCAAACCCTGGACAAACATTTCCAGCTGACCTTTCTCTAAACCCCATCACCAAAATAATCACAAACATTTGCAGACAGTCTGAAAGCAGGCACGCACAGCACAAACACGCCTTGTCAGAAGCAGTAATTGACAGTGCATGACGCCTCACAAAGGCACAAGCTTGACTAAAATTTCTTTCTTGCACTCACAAATTATACAAAACATGGGTTAGATGCTAGTGAATGCTTATTAATGTCGTGATTTAGGGTTTACGTGTTTGTTCAGTGATATCAGATTTGTTCAGACTGCCTTGTCTGACCTTGGCACCTGGCAGCTGACCTCCTATCTAAGTCGTCGTCTTTCCTTTTTAACCTCCTGACTCATTGGCTGCAGCCAGACCCACTTTAATTATAGCCGCTACAGCATTCCTCTTTGACAGAATAGGAAGAGATAGAGAGAGGGGCCTCAGGTGTGAACAGTGCAGAAGATTATACAAAAATGGAGAAAGAGTCAAGATCGTTAATAATGCTAGGGTCTGTTGTGTGATTTTTTTTAACTGGGATGGGCAGGCAAGCCAGCTGCGTGACTTCATTGTGCCATGCTGAATCTTGAGGTGTCCCTAACGCTCATTTCCTAATGCTAAGACAGAGCAACAGCCATGGGCCAGAAGCTGGAGAGGCTGTCGGAAAAAGACGAAGACTCGCTTGATAACTCTGACTGTTCAGAGCAAACCGGAGATACGCAGCAGACAGAGGTGGCAGAACAAGATGAGGGCAAACACCAGGATGATGGCAGTTTTGTCACCCCGCGGGGTATTGGTGAGATTAGTGGGATCAGTGGCAGCAGCCTAGCCACTGAGAAAGCAGGGGAGCATGCAGTCACGTCTCCATGGACAGACCCTAAAAGTGGGCAGCCAATCAGGCCTCTAGGTCACCAAGAGCACCCTCTGAACACTGGGACAGTTCGGGTGGGTGGAGTAAGTAGAACTACAGAGAAGTCAAAAACTGTCCCGAGGGCTAAGGGGACTAGACAAACGTTCGGCAAAAAGCAAGGCTGTGAGAATAAGGCTGTGGCCTGTGCTGGGACTACAGCCATGGAGAAATCGGCCTCATGCAAACCCACTACTGAGGAAGACTTTGTGGTTCTTGAGAAGGATGATACATGGACATCACCGGAAGAGGAAAATAATATTATTTTGAGGCATAGGATAAACGCAGAAAAGCCTGAATCACTAAATAAAGGAGGAAGTAAAGAAGACACACATGATACCTGCAATGACGATAACTTTGTACATCCTTCCAAGAACACCCCTCAAGAAAAGGGTAATGAAAAAGCAAGCAGAGGAATCTCTGACACACTTTTAATAACAGCTGACACACATGTTAGGACTTCACCCACAGCCTGTTTTGAGAGGGAAATGGGTCAACGTTTGGCTGAAGTGACAGGCAGCAGGTGTCAGCTAAAAGGAGCTGGTCGTGTTGGAGCTGGAGCCCAGAGTGAGACAACTGGTAGCGGAATAGCAGAGGGGGAGAAAAACTTGAGAGACTACAGCAAGGAGAAAGTTTCTACTCACATCCAGCAAGAGCACCTGTCAACGTTAAACAAATCTAAAAGTCAGGATAAGGAAAGCCACAGTTCGGGGTTTTTTGCACAAAGACAACAAGTGGATCAGACGTGCCAGAACAGGTTTGCTGGTGCTGTGTATAAGAGGGCTAAAGCAGGGGTCACGGGCAGTCTTTCTGCATGCACCAAGAAAGATGACAGCCAAGCGGTCGGCAAAGCTGCCAACTCTATAACATCGCTACTGCAAGACAATCCTCCATTTACAGTGGAAGAATGTATTTTGATCCCTTGTCCTCCTCTGCCAGAGAATGGAGGCTGTGATGGAAAGATACAGGTCGCAAGCCTAAAGAAGGAGAGCGAGCTTGTCTGCTTCTCTGCTGTCATCACCCCTCCACCTTTAACTCGTGTGATGCCCAATAGAGACACAACAATGGCAAAGCAGCTTGACACAAATGCAGTCGGTTTAACAATAGCACCAAACTCCACGTCCAACAAAGATGAATCGGTGACAAAAGAAAAGCCCAAAATCAAAGGTCCACCGCCACCGGTTCCCAAAAAGCCTAAAAATCCATTTATAAAGCTGAAAACTGCGCAGTTAATGTCTACAGATGTGCAAAGACGAGGAAAGGAATATCTGCGTTCAGAGGAGAGGGTCAAGAGGAGACACACTTTTCATTTTAACAGAGACCTTCCGTGCAGCACACCAGCTAATCAGGACATGTGCTTGCTGTGGGATGAAAAGGGCGCTTACACCGTGCCAGCTAACATTCGTCGACTCTCTGCTGACCTTAGCCCTTGGGACCATCTTTCACTGAGGCACATGGATGACCGGTATGGAGATATGATTGACTTCGAGTACTGTGTGCGAATGGCAAATCTGTCTCCAGAGGAAGACACACAAAACTTAGACATGTGGCAGAAAAGAGTATTCCCAGAGAGACAGACCAGAAGTAAATGGTCACCTCCACCCTACGCACAAAAGCCCTCCACTCCATTTGAGACGTTTCCCAAACAGGAGGTCACAGCTAAGAATGAAGGTGAAAGACCAAACCCTGCATCTTCAGGGAAAAAAGAAACAGACCCAGAGGTCCTACCTGAAAGAGCCAACATACAGGTCAGCGATCATAACCAAGTTAAATATGTTTACCATAAAGATATAAGTGATCGCAGCTCTGAGCGAGATGCAGGGAATGGCAGTGAGATTGGTTCCTACAAGCCTGTGGCAAAAATTATCAGAGAAGCAAACCAAATGCAGAGACATCCGGCCTGGCGGGGACCTGAAGGGCCCAAAGCTCAAGTTCGTGTGACGGAGCAGAGTCCGAGCATCAAAGTATCCCAAATGAAGAACGCCTTTGATGTCCCAAAGAAATCCAAAGAAAGGCCAGCAGAAGTGCAACAGTCTCCAAAGAAAGGTAACTTCTTATATGTATTTTATCAAACATTTATGCAAGCAGTTATGTTGACTTTCACTTAAAATAGCTATCTCGTGGTATATGAACTCTATTACAAATTTCATTTGATCAAGTCAAAAATGTATGCCCAAAGTAAGGTCATGGTTGTCCACATAACAATGGGCTGATTAAGACTGATGGTGACCTTCTGAAATTGTGCTTCAGTGCCAGTTATTTGGAGGGAGAAAAAAAACATTTTAAGTTTCTTCATAATACATTTTGATTTGATAACCCAGATAAGATCTAGGTAATGAACAGCAGTCGCAAACTGCATACTGCAGTTCACCCAAAGGTGTTAATGTGAATAAATAATATAATAGACCACGTTATAATCCCAGTGGCAGTCTTGGAAATTGTCCATGATTTTTTTAACCTTCTGTTGACACTTACTGGGATAGGCTCCAAAGCCCTTGTCCTTAAGTAACAAGTGGAAGAAGAAAATGGAAATGCATCATTAGAAATTAATGAGAAGTAAGTTTTGACCTTTATAAAGACACGATGATGGGAATGAAAGGCCTGAAATAGGGCTGCTACTTTCTTATCTATCCCAAAGGTCAATAACTAACTTTAAAAAAAGAATTGAATCAGACATGTAATTACGAGACTGCATAAAAACAATGGAACCCTTTATTTTAAGCATCAACTAGCAATAAGGGAAACTGTTTCTATTACAAAAATCTACGGATTAGGACCAGTCGAATCCTTCAAGCTCCTCCAGATTTGATGCAATCATCAACAATGTGGAGGTAGTTCTTCACGTGGAGCGGCATGTGTTTTGGGTCGTCGTCGAGTTGGAAGGCAAAGTGGCAACTCAGATCCAGTTTTGCTGCTGACTACTTGACTTTTTCTTTTAAACCTTCACACATCCTTTTTTCTTCATGAGTCCTCCCACCTTAATGACCTGTCCAGTTCCCAACACACTGAAGAATGCCCACTTCTACCACCATGATCCACTGTAGGGACGGCGTTCTTTGGGTCGTATGCCTCACCCTTCTCTGTGGCCAAAGTTTGGTTTGGTTTGGTCTAACCAAAGAACACATTTACATAATTCATAATCTTTCTCCAGGTTGTCTTTGGCATACTTCACTCTGGTTTGAAGGTGTCTCTTCTGCAGAAGTTGAATTGAATTCTTGCTCTGCATCCTCACGGGCCCTTCCTGTGCAGGATTCTAGTGATTGTCTTCTTTGAGACTTCAATTTCCAGCTACAATGTCCTGGGAGTTGTTCTTTCTCCAGTTTTCTTCTTTTGCTTCCTGCCTTAGTTTCCGTTTAAATGGTAATGGACTGATTCTTATATAGCGCTTTTCTACCCTCCCAGAGTACTCAAAGCGCTCTATACAATCACACCTTGTAAGTTTCTTAGTGCTAATTTGGGGTTAGGATCTTGCCCAACGATACTTGGCATGCAGACTGTAGGAGCCAGGGATCGAACCACTAACCTTCCAATCAGTAGATGACCTGCTCTAGCTCCTGAGCTACCTCCATTACAGCTTGGCAACACTGTAATAACTTTATATCGATCTCCTGCAAGAGAGATTGTGGGAATCTATTCCTTTTCTGAAGCCCAAACTGATTCCTTTTTTTGTTTTTGGTATAATGTTCTCTCAAGTAATAGGTCAAACCTCCTGAAGTGTTTATATTGTGTGTAAACTGGAAGATAACCCGCAGTTTTAATGTGATTTTACACCCTATAACATTAAAGCACATCATTGCATATCAGTGGTTTGTGCTTTGGCTCGATAAAAAGGTAGTTTATGTTTAGAAATTTTATGTTGAAAATCTTTTACTCTGCTAAAGAAACACTTAGAAAAACTTTGAAAACTGAGAAAACTTTTAATCTGATTGGGGAGGGGCTGATACTTTTGTCCTCGCCTATACTTAGGTGGTTTAAATAGGTTCAGTGAAAATATGTCTCTGAGTTCAACAAAGGCGATATTTAATAGCTGATTCCATTTGTTTGGCTGGGTGCTAGAGGTCGGCGGATCAATCCGAATATCGATCGTATACATACCAACACTGGTATTGGTATGGGATGGATACTAACGCAATAGGATCAATAAATTGTTTCTATCATCTTCACTATGTAGGCAACCAAATTGTATTACATATTTTTCTTAATGAATCCAAGACACCTTAAACATGCACTGTGAAAAATGTCTGAACCTTTTTGTGCCGACTGTCACGTCTATTTTATTTATTTATTAATAGCACAAACAACTGAAACAACAAAACTCAAAGTTCTTTAGACAAAGGCACATTTACATTTCAGGTCTCCAAAATAAAGCAAAAATCCAGTTTGAAAATACATCAAAATTTGAAAGGTGTGTTTTGATGTGTTAACTATTGTGGAAAGTAAAAATCACAGTGATTTATTGATTATTAAGCATAAGGTGGCCATATAGGTTGAAATTGTTGGTATCTGTAATACTAGCCCTGTATTTACTTGATATTGGATCAATACCAAACTTTGCAGTACAGAACAGTACTAATTCCTTTTTTAATGTTTTTAGACAGATGAGGGCTGGGACAGAGGGGGAGGGGAGAAACCCTCACACAAAAGATGCTCCTGCTTTTTTACATTTTTTTTCACTAAACGAATATTATCAGAATGTCTCCTTAAACAGAAACACGAGGACAGAGTGAAGACCCAGCTTTCCAGCAAACTCCATCCCCTTTATTCAGAAGTAAAGAAAAAAATCCGACTTTTCGTTTGCGCATGTGCCGTAGCCAGTCGTCAGCGTATCCTATTGAATTCAATAACGAGATGAGGATAGACGAATACTAGTCTTCCGCAGGTGAGGAGCGGGCTAGAGATGCTCTGTTTGCCATCTGGCATCCTGAAATACCACTAGATTTAAAAAAAAAACAAAAAACTGCCTCTGGCTAACCATCTGCAGTGAAGAAAGGAGAATAAGAGCATTGCGGCTGGGCTTCTTTTTTTTTTCTTCCTTTTTTCTTTTTTTGTGGTGAAGTCAAGGGATACTAGCAGCGTCCTGCAGGATAAGGGCCCGCCTAAACTACCACATTCATGTGTTGTGATTGATTTGCCCCCCCCCCCTTCCCCGTGCGTACGAAAAATCTTGCATAGATTTAGGAGGTAAGAAAGTGACATTGTGCATTTTGCGTGGTATATATCAGTGGTTTGTTGTGCAGCTACAGTGTAGTTCGCTGGATGGATTTGAGAATGGGAGCAGCCAAAAAAAAGAAGGGGTGAAAAAACCTTTGGGTGGAAATATCTGCACTTGCGTCAGCTGCCAGAGCTCCACCGCAGCTAACGGTTAGCAGCTAGCCTTTAGGATGCAAAACAAGCTGCCCAGGTAGAGCAGCGGTAGTTCGTAACCGGTAAACGCTGAGTGAACCACACACAAACCCCGCATATGTGTGGAAAAACACTCCCCGCCCGTCGCCTCCTACTCGCTGGCGGTGAAACGGTTGCGTGCCCGCCGCTGCTGGTGACCCAGCCCCGGCCCAGCGGCACAGCTGCCGAGCTGCCCCCCCCCTCCGCCCCGGCAGTGCGGCGGAACAGCGTCTGCGTTTATTACCTTCCCCTAATCAGTTTAAATTTTAGTCTGCTACACCGTATTCGTTAAAGCTTAAGATCAACCTCGCTTAGTGCTATGTTTCTTGGATATCTCTGGGGAGTGCTCCCCAAAAATCCTAGACTGACCAAAACACACATCTCCACCCCCCTCTTCTTCTTCTTTAACGTTATGTTAGCCGGTTTTGCTAAAAGCGCGTAAAGCGTCTAAATAACGATAATTATGTACTTTGAAATGTCTGAAGGGGTCATTCAAAATCACAAGTGAACGTTGTCTGTTAAATAAAATTATCAATAGAACTGATTTAAAGATGAAGAGGAGGTGGGGGGCGGCGGGGACATGCGGAGCTTTGTGGTAGTGTCGGCTAACGTTAGCCAACAACCTTTGTTTAACGCTAGCAAAGAGCCTCTAATGAATACGACGTGGGCGAATACTCAGCCTTTAATTTTAAAATGTATTTCTCATATATGTGGCTATTATTATAAACAAAAGCTGAATTGGATTTAAAGTGGCAACATCGCACACACCCATTTAATCACAATTGCCCAGACTATGAGTAGAGCAGCCAGGGAGGCCAGACTCCTTTGGGGGCTGCTGACTGCATCTTTTTAGCATCACACACCAAACTGTCCTGCTTCTGACTCTAGGACCACAAAATGTTAGCACTGGACTTTACCTGCAGAGTCAAGTCTATGCACTGCTATCTGTAAGGCCACCATGATGATGCTCAGTGATGTGTGTGTTGGGGTCGGGTTGGGTGGTGGAGGGCAGAGAGCATCATTTTAAATAAGTAGCATCAAGTAAAGCCTGCGGGGTTGTGAGACATCTCATCTTGTCAGGTGAATATGTTGAGTGAAGGTGACTGCTGCTGAATGGAGATCTAATATGGACTGAGGGAACATGCTGTTCCAATGGGCTGTAAACAGTAGCTCTTTGCTGTTCAAGCATTATGCAGCAATGTGGTCAGTGTGTGCAGCTTTGGGAATTGCCATGGGAATTTCCAGAGCAAGCATTGTATTTTTAGGAAGAGTAATTCACCTTTTCCCTTTATTGCACAAAAGTGTGATAATATTTGCAGATAGAAGTGCTTTTAAGGCATTATCAGTGCTCTCCATATGGGCAGTATAGATTATGGCTGGGGAGGTCTTTGTCTATACACTAAATATAAATTAAAAAGCAGCCACATTATTATATGTGACGCAGCAAAACTACAGAAGAGTGTCAGTCAGTCCTGATCTGTACACATGCGCACAGTCCTGAAGTCTAACCAGCCCCAATAATCAAAGACATCTATTCAGAGTGGGTGTAAAATGGGCGTCAATCTAATCTTGACACATGGAGATTGGCGAGACTGGAGCAGCTCATCCTGCTTTAAATGTCATTAAAATCAGTAAAACTCTGGAAAAACGTATTTGCGAAGCTGTTTTGTTTTGTTTTTTTAAACTGAACTACCAAATAATGATGGTAGTCAAAAATAATTCATGATTCAGCTTTCCTTTTTCAGAATCTGTGGCTCGATGTGTGAAAGCAGGTGGGTTTGGTGTGTTGACAGACCTGTGGATGTCAGGAGGGAAAAAAGAAAGCCTGCAGCTTGTGTAACGCTCAGTCGGTTCAGACTGGCACCTTAATTACTGTCCTGAGGCACGATGTTTCCCACATAATTACACAATAAAGCCTGTCACTAAAACGGAATAAAAGTACTGAAGATCAAGAGTTTGGGAATTAAAATAGACTGTGCCAAAGACAAGTCAGGGTTAACTTCATGAGATGTCTGCACTTATTACTTGCTGAATTAAATAAGAAACGGGAGTAATGCGCTTAAAGATGCACAGAACTCCAGCGGGCATCAACAATTCAGATCATATCCAGAATCTTGGAGCAACAACAGGCCATCTGTGGTGCGCTCACAGGAACTGATGCAGCAGTTTAAAAATATAACATCCGCGATGACGGGGCTGAACTTTCGTTGCTGCATCTGAATCAATAGACCCAAAAATACATTGTGTATATATACATGTTTAGGACTTGAAATGAACCGCCTTGGGAGGTTTTTAATATACCCGTCTAATGTCACACATGTGGCATGCGCTGACTTGTTTCCTCTGCATACACAGGACCAAATTTAGTCATAGTTACTGAACATAATGTGAGATGAGAGTCTGTCCTGGCACTAAACCAAAGTTACCCCCAAGATATTTGTTTCTCCGGGATGCTCCTTGTCAGATTTGTGCAGACCAAGAGGCCGCTTTTAAGTGTTAGTTTTCACTCGTGTAGAAAACTGTCGTTATTTAATTGGGACATTTGCCTGCAAAATGAACAAAATCCTGACATCCTCTCTGCAGATATGATGCGGCGAGTTGTGCGACAGAGCAAGTTCCGTCACGTGTTCGGCCAAGCCGTGAGGAACGACCAGTGCTACGATGACATCCGCGTGTCCAGGGTCACGTGGGATAGCTCCTTCTGTGCCGTCAACCCTAAGTTTGTTGCCATCATCATAGAGGCCAGCGGGGGAGGTGCTTTTCTTGTACTTCCTCTACAAAAGGTGAGATGCCTTGTTTCCATCAGTGTCAAAGTGTTGAAAGGGTAGATGTGTTCAAAAAATATTATTTGAGCTGTAAGAAGTATGGAAGTATGCAGTGGTGCGGTGTGATTTGTGACGTTCTGTCCTCCGCTGTGCTGGGAAATCATTTTGTTACAAAGTGTGCCTCAAATGGTGTTCGTGTGATATGAAAGTGCAGCGTGTTTTCACTTTAAATGCAGCTCACATCAGTATCTGAGTGTAATTCATATTCAGAATTGGCCACACAAGCTAACACCACGGCGACACTGAATAGATAGAAACAGCTACCGAACAATAAGGGCTGTTATACTTTACGCACCTCACGAATAAGAATGCATGTAATCGTTACATTTCAGACTTCACCATTAATATCTGCAAGAAAAACCAGATTT
>VUQR01022705.1:0-21442 GCA_015108515.1 Hemichromis elongatus
ATTTTATATATCTATTTTATGTCGTCTGTTTTTACAGGGGAAAAAAAAACATGAATTGATCTTAATGCCATTCATTCATCCATCCAGGTGTAAATGAAGCTGGGTGAGTCTGTTTACTATGCATGATCAGTGCAAGGAAATTACAGCTCATACAGGCAGCATTCGTCCACGGGATAAAAGACAGGTTTCCACTGATCCCACTTATTGTCCACACTAACAGAAAAAAAATGTTACCCCTGTGACATCACCTCAGGTGAGTCTACACCCCCAGTGCTAGAATTTGCCTCCCACATGAAGCCTGCTTTGCATAGTGTATGCAAAAGCATGAAATGCTATCATAAAAAAAAAATACAAAAGGAGACACTTTGTTGACACCAAGCAAATAAAATGAGCGTATCCATTCAAAAATAATAATACTGAATACTGGGTTGAATACAGAAAGTCATTTTTGTGATCAAGCATCATGCATTCACATACAGCAAGTACATGTCTGTAAGTAAATGTGGCCATCGTCTCCAAAGAAGTTAAGACGGCTCAAAAATGTTGGCAGCAAATAAAAAAAATCAAATAAATAAAACCCCAAAACTTATAAACACATTAAAAGCCCCATGGTCTCCAAGGGCCTGTAACATGGAACATATTGATAGCATCAAAGTCAAATTTTGAATAGTTTTAGTAAAAACACTAAACTAAAGAAAAAACAAGATCAGCTGGGAGGCAATAATTAGTTTTTCCCTTCATTTTTCATTAAGCTTGTTTAAAGTCCAGCAATAAATGATTTAGTCTACCTTGTATAAGAGACATATGTCAACAGCTGTAAGCTAAGCGCTAAAAGTTGTATTATGCTATAACATTTGCCCAGTTCCTTCATCACTTTTGAACTTGTTTATAGTTTTTATGAGCCTTTATAGGAATGGTTAGCTTGTAAGATATTAAAACTATAAAAATATAAAAGTTGTAGTTCTCTAAAAGTAAAACACCTCAAAGATGTCTCAGTTTCATCTGCAGGAGAAAATGTAAACACAGCATAAAAGAGATGAAAGCGATAAAAAGGAGAAACTTAAACACAGCAGGAACTAAGCTGAAGTCCAGTTAGTAAGAACCCTGCCTCATGATTGCAACCTCTGTCTCTAACACTAACACACTTACGTGCGCACACACACACACTCAAATCTTCAACAGAGGTTATAAAAACCATTTGGGTTGTAAATCTCAGTGTGGAAACCACAGGTGTGGCTGCAAAGCTTTGTCAAAAGCTTGCCAGAAGGTTTATACCCCAACACACATATGTGTGCGCGCACACACACACACAAACACACACTCAATAATAAGAGGGGCATGTTGACCTGAATTAAACTTTTAGAAAAATGAAAAGTGCTACTTAAAGTGATCCAAACAAGTATTTTGTTAGTTCCCCAGTACACATCTGAACGTCTCAAGTGCTGTCCTACCACGTAAAAACGTTTACATAGAACAGCACTTTTAAAAGTAAAAAGGTGGATTCAGACATCAGCGTTTTAAATTACATTCGTCTAATTTTCCATCCGCAATCTCATAAACCAAAATTTCTATGGAACTTTAATCTAATCTAAGCAAAACATAACATCCCTTGTACACGCCACAAAATGTGTTACATGGGAATGCTGCAAGCCAAAGAAAATCGAACCAACTACATTGTGTGTGAATGTTCATGGATTATTAGATTGGTGCCAACAGGAAACTGTTCTCCCTGTGATATTATGGGACCGGGTTGTTTGTATTCCTCTCAGTTTTTTCAGATGGAAATTCAATTGTGCGAAACTTCGAAAGTCTGTGGGGAAAATATGAAATCAGAGCACAAACCTAGCCCCCCCTCTGTCTTCCTGTTTTGTTAAACTGAGCCCTCTAAGTGCCGAGGCCTACAGTTACCAGAATCCAGGATCTGAGAATCTTCAAATTTCCATCCAAATATGTTTGGGTGGGTTGGATTTGGCACTGAGATTAGGATCATTGGAGCCCACCCACAGACAGTACCTCCCTCTGCCCTGCTGTGTGGTGTCCTTTTCCTATCTGTGCTATAACAACACAGTGTGCCAATTCATGTTGCTCTTGCTGCCACGGAGACCGTCCTAAACAAATCTCTGGCTCGAGAGAGAGACTCATCAGAAGCAGAAGCTAGATATTCACCACGTCCAAAGACAGATGCCGTGAAACGGAAGTGCTTCTTAATGCAGAACACCTCATAACACTCATCACTCACTAAAGATTTACGCTTAAAAATCCAGCTGCTGTCATTTATTTAGCACTTGAGCAGCAGCACATGTAGTAAAAAAACAGACCACATGTCAAAACAACTGTGGCAGCACGGTGAGCAACAACTGTCCAGCTGACTCTCAGTGCACTCGGCCCCACCCTGTTTGAATTAGATCCCTCAACCTCATCTTGCAGAGCATGACTAGTGGGTAAAAATCTGATGAGAATATAATCTTTGTAGCTCTTGCATATTTATGTTTGAATCAATTTGCTTAACCAAATTAATAATAATTTAAATAAAAATTTTGCACATTTATTTATTTTCATTGCTCATCTGTAGCTAATGTTCGCAGATAGCAGTATATAGTATCAGTATTCAATCAAGCCTGCTGCTTACAGTTGTCACAGTTCAACCATCACTTGATGGAGAAAAAAGCCCCCAACCAGAAGCCCCAGCCCTACTGACCCACTTCCACTTCCATAAAATATGAAGGGGCAACACTTAAAGCAAACACGCGTGCTTTCAGTGCTTTCAGTGCATGGGGGCAGTCAGTCTTTTTCTGGAGGTGGGGCAACTAAATTCTCAGTCACAGCCTGTAAAGTGCAAATGTTCTTGTTTCAAAGGGTTAAAAAATGTGGTAAAACCAATCTATGATGTTTAACCTTCAAGCTTAGAATATGCAGTTATCTGAAAAGGCTTAAGAAATAACAAAGAGGATTTAGTCTATATCACTATTTCTAGGCGATAAATTGAGGAGCCACATAAATATCACCCAACTCTGAACAATATTTCAAGGGAAGATAAAACAAAGTCTGTGGTGTTTTGCACTTCAGCCCCAAGAGGTTGTAAAATAATGTAATTTAGTAAATCAAAAGCTTTAAGAAAAAAAAAGCTGCAGACACTTACAAAATTTTTTTTTTTTCTAGTCATGAACTAACAGGTCACAGAACAAACAACAAGCAGCATTTACAGACTGAACTGAAATCTGTCACTCCCTCTCTCATTGACAACCACTGCTTACCTTCATCTTCTTCCCTCTTCTCAACAGTTTTAGGACACTGTGGACCTTTTTAAAAACTCCTTCAGCTGTAAAGTCTATAAAAAAACTCAAGGACAAGGAAAACTGAGGTTATCGCCCTGTGATGTTAGAGTGCGAGCACTTCTGATTGGCCAGCGTGCTTTTGGTTTGCTATGTCACTCCTAGCAGCATGCTCTAAGCTTCAATTGTGGTTTTGCATTTTTATATCAATAGGAAAATCCTGGTCAAAATCTCCAAAAATTCATTCTGATCATCTAAAAAAGTGTCAAGAAGAATGGAAACATTTTTTCTGAGGTTTCATTACTGGGATTACAGAGCATGAATCAAAGTATCCTGGTTTAAAACATAAAAGAAAACAGACAAATAATTCTGAGAAGTCTCTTTTACTGGACTGAGGCTTACTCCACATTATAGCAGCAGTGTAGGATCTGGGGAATCCCCCAACTTAAACCTTGTTTGGTGATAAATCAGGTCGTGTGAGGATTTCCCTCATTGGGAGCACATACAGTATTATTCAGACGGGTGGGTCCGTGTAGTAACAGTCGCTCCCTGGTGAGAGGGAAGCCCCTTCCTCTAGCACTACTAACTGCTACAAAACTTGTCTCTGCTCTTTTGAGTTTTGACAACAGATGGGCCAACGGTTTCTGTCACCTGACCCTGTCCCTCTCTGTGCTACTCTCTTGTATTCACGGTAGACCACGCACACCCAAACACACACACACACTGAACACATGAGGTCCGACCTGGAGCTATTTGCAAGCAGCAACATTTAGTGCAGCTGAACTGCAGTGGACACAGGCTAATAAAAACAACAGATCAGTCAACTAGCTAGCCAAGAACCATAAACTATTAGTCTAATCCTGAGATCACGGTCACGGCTTTGACTGGGACGTTCATTAATAGCTCCCCAGCTGACTGCATTCAAAGGAACATGATTAGCGTGTTTGAGCCTTTCAAGTCTACATTGCAGACTTCGGTGAGGAGTCAAACATGCTTTTGTACATTCTTCTTATTGGCCTCAGTCTAGAAACTGTGACTCATGAGACTTATTACTAGGAATGGATTTCACACAGCTTGAAAACACACCCTGTGTGTCACAAACCTGACCTGAAATCTGAAGCACATTAATATTTTGTCATTTGCATTAATACAGCAGAGATTACTTGCATCTAATCAGCCAATTACTACTGTCCATAAATACTGATTCCACCTGCTGACACATCAAATTCACAATGAAAAAAAAAAAACAACTCAGTGCGACACACATTTACTGAAGCTGCTGTCTGAATTTGTCTTGCTGGGAAAGCACATGGATCTGCTTAGTGCACTCCTCACCATGTGATCTGCATTTCTGCAAGAGTAGCTGTAAACCAAACGCGGGGTCTTTGTTCAAACTTGACTTTTTACAAGACACTCTCATTCTCCAAAGAGAAGCTCCTAAAAGTCATGCAATTACTCTCCCATTGCCTCAAGCAAGGAAAGCACAATGAAGGTAAAATTACTTGTCCTGCAAATGCTCCTCTGTTCTGAAAGCTACAAGTCGTAGATAGCACCTTTCCTCCACATACCTTGCCGATGCAATGTCGACCACACCCAAACCTCAAGCTGTGATGACTGACTAAAAACCAGTTGTGGAAGAGGACCACGGTGGGAGAGGCTGGTGCTACAAGCATGCACACGTATGGACAGCATCTTCTCGGACAAAAAATTTTTTAAACCCCACGACTTCTTCTCTTAACTTCTAAAAATCATTGCAAAGTTTTAAACTGGCACGTTGATTCCGCAATAGAGCGAAAGTGCGTGCAAACAAGCCTCGGAAATATTTCTGCGCAAGGCTTCCCAACTGCTCACCGAGCACGAAATGCACAACTGAACTGTGAGGCTGACTCATCAAAACCACAACCACAAGATATTTTTACAGCCACAGATTTACTAAAACCTCAAGTTCAAGCGCAGAAATGTACTGAGGAGCAAATGCAATTAAGAATCTTATGCTGTTCTTATAAATGAAGGCATTTCGTATTTTAAATGAAAAGCAAATCATGTGCATAATATCGACTTTCAATCAGCTGAGGGACAGATGACTATTTTCAGTAAGGAAATAAAATGCAGGTCATAACCGAGTAGACAGGAAAATTATTACATGAGAGTTAGAGTTTGACTTCAAGCAAAAGCATATTCTGTTCATGGACTACAGCAAAGAGAAGAGCGAGTATTTGGACAACTCTGATTAAAATGCACCAGCAGGATCTCAGCGGCCGCAAATGACATGCGAGGTGTGAATGAAAAGGTGTGGGCCTGAATGTTTGATGCTGCAGCGAGACTACCGCAGCGAGTCTACGGCAGCGCCGCGCTGAGGTCTCACCTGAGAGAGTAAGTATAGCCGGTGTTCTCTGGAGCACACTGTGGTGGCGTGTATGTGTGCAGCTGGGAAAAATCCATGTTCAGTCTTCTTTGTTTAGACTGCAAGAGTTAGGATTCAAGGCAAAGGACTATTTTAGCCACGGACAACAAGAACAGACCAACTTCACAGACACACACAACAAAATGCAAAACGCTTTGTTCAGTTTGTCTCTGGCAGAAATGATGAGCTCGAGTTGCGCCACAGCTTAACTGCATTTCGACTACAGACTCAGAACTGCATCTACATTTGATAAAATAACACAGCGCTAGCAAATTTCCTGCCTCTTCCCAAATCAATTCAAGCTCCATTCACTGGGCTGCTCTCCAAGAAAACACCACCACCAGTAAGTGCTGTGCTGTACAGCCATGTGCGGGCAGACCCTAATGAGAGCTGCTGGACATTCCCTTTCCTCTGGAAATAACAATACTACTGTGTTTCTGCCTGTGGTTGAGAGTTGGCCAACCTCTTCCTCCATGCTGGCTCACGCTGGTAGATGACAGAAGCTACGCACACCCGTGAAGCTGTAGTGAATGACTCGTCTATTCTCCTCCGGACACAAAGAAAACAAGCAGCTGATCAAAAAGGCTGGTAGAGACAGGCCAGAGAATGACGATCCTCTTCCCCTTTGTAATAGGAGGACTCCTCACCAGCACAGCTACAGCTACAGTGAGCGCCTGAGTAAGCTCAGTATTATGAAACCCAGTAAAACACGAAGGGGTGGGGCTGATTTACAAGGCAATGGGCGGGAAGCCTAAAGCCAAAGGGCTGGTCTTCTTAGTGAAACCTGCATTGTGTGAACTGCTGTACAAATACTTTGTACCACATGCTCACAGCTGAAAGTTTCTCAGGTAAACCAAGGTAAGCCTAATGCATTCCAACACAGCAGTCCTGCAAATATTCCTACTTTGCTGAACAGCCTGAAGAAATGTGTTTTGTTGCGAGCATGTGGATGCAAATGTAATGACAACTCAATAATAAAGTGGACCCAATGTGCTCATTCCCAGCTCTGTATATTATTCTTGGACTAGACTAGAGTAGCTTTGCATTATCATGCACAATTCAAATACTGGGCTGTGATGAAACGCTGCAGTCCATACACAGTCTGAAATAAGCCATCTTAGCTCCATTTATAAGCTGCTTTGCATAAACGGCTGTGCATACAAAAGGTATGACTGGCACGTGGGTGGGACTGCTGTGTGTCCCTGATTGGTGTAGTAGGGATATGAGCTCTGAATGACATCATACAGAGCCAAGGGTAGAAAAAGCTCCCTGCAACAGAGCATTTAAGGAGCCTGAAGAGTGAGATTTTGGCTCAAATGGATCACTTGCACGACCTCATCACATAAAGCTACATGCAGAGTAAACAGTGGTAGACTCAGGCAGCTTTAAAGGTGCTCATAAAAGGTGTGATCCTTATGCTATATGAGATAACTGCAATAAACGTGTTCGATTGGAGGTTTCTGGCTACAACATAGCAACTATTCTAGATGCCACTCTGTGCATGTGGCAGTCTGACTCAAACTTCTGTTCCACAACTCAAAGACAGAGCAGCAGAATAAAACAGATGGCCATTACTAAAAACCCAGCACCAAACTCTCAACACCATAATCTTAATCATGATTTCAAATCCACATGCAAGTCTCCAAGCCGAAAAGCGGGATAAAAGGAAACAAATACCCAAAAGCCAGGGGGACTACTTAAATTCAGCCAGGATTAGTTTTGGGTCTTTTTTTTTTTTTTCCTCTTTTCCAACATGTCAGCACTGCGCTGAATCATGACGCAGGCGCCGAATGTGAAATTAAATACTAATCTCCCCTACGGTGCATTAATCCACCAAGAGACAAACTGAACAGTAACGAGAGAAACCAGAGACACAAACACAGGCAACACAGTGACACCTTTACACCTTTCCCACAGTAGTATCATAGAGCTCCCTTTTATTTTTTTGCTGCCTCCTTTACGCAAACTGTGTGCGACGAACAGTGCAAACAGCTGAGTCCTGTGACTGCTCCAGCTACTGTCAAAACACAGTAATACACCAATACTATTTACTGCACATGTGTACTCCTGTTGAAACTGAATTGCGCTCAGGCCCGATGACATATCAGCCCCTTACATTCGTGCTAAATTTAGAAGCTGGGTGTATTTAGACAGCGCCGTCACTGACTTACAGGCTTGTGCAACGACGCGCTAATTCCACTGCTCATCGTGCAGGTTAACTTGATATTTATCCGTAAAGATAAAACACGCACTCAGTGATCGCCACTAATCATCGTGAACGCGTTTAACCTCCGATACTGTCGCAGATGTAATAAAACGACCTTAGAAAATCAGGCCTAAAATTGCGCACACTGTCAAAACTGTTGGCAAAGGAGCGCAGCGAAGATCCTCATTCTCTAAAAATACTTTCTACATTAATAAGATCTTCAAAGCGTCACGTCAACTTGCCCGCGTGGTTAGGCTCCATTTATGTTGTTATTCTTTAGGAGCGTAATCCAAAGGAGTAAGATCCACACAGTACTATCAGGGAACATGCGCAAACTTCTGCCAGCATCCCGACGCGCGGTACCCCCAAAAGGCTTATTTATGACTGCGGATCCACAAATCCTTCAACGCTATTTTCTCACAGAAAGACGCCAAAGTTTACAAGTGGCGAGAGACTGCTGTGCTACTGCACAACAAGCAGATTTCCAAAATGGCTTCCCGGGCGTAACAAAGCCAGAAGGATCGCTGCCGAGCTGATCCTCCCACTCCCAGACCCTCCATTGTCGGCCAGAGCGCACACTTTAAATCTATTGGAGGAAAAGCGGCGTTGCAACGGCATCTGCTGAGCCACGGCTCGCTGCTCCGTGCACTAACGGGAATCACGCTTTTGTTTCATCTAGAAATCCCTGCGTGACACCTGCCGCTTAAAGGAAGCCCAATCCATTTACGACAGCGCTGCTGAGGCTCTTTATAATAATTGTATAATATGAAATAAAAATAAGACTCGCTCATTTTCACTGCCCTCTATATAAGTTATTGTTTAACATTTTATTCCACCAGTGGTATGTTTTACTCCATGTGAAGAGTGAAAAAGTGGAAACAAGCAGGTGACAATCGTACGAGGCTGGTGAAGGAAGTGAGAAAATGCGGATCTTCACGATTATATTTAAAAGCACCAGACTTTTGAGAAGCCCGGTCTTTTTTATGCACCATTAACAAGGTTGTGAAGGGAAAGGGAAGAGCTGGCACTTGCTGCTGTGCTGTTACTACAAACCCTCTAAAGCAGGATTACAACAAAGTTATTGAGGTGTTTTTTGTGCATTCAGTCATGTTGAAACAGCGATGACTAAAACCAACATAATAAAGTGTTAGTCAGTAAATGATTAAGTGCATAATGTCACTGCTTATAACAGCCTGCATGTCTGCACGGGTTTCCTATTCAGGATGTTTCACCTTGACTAAAAGAAAGAAAGAGTCTGTCTGGTTGCATATCTGTAGCTGAATTTATCTAATCTATCTATCATCTATACTATCAAGCAAAAGTCCACTGATAGAGCTCGCCTCATAGGAGCAATAAGGACAGTGAGGAAATGCACGACACTTGTAAATGTATGGAAGGAAAAAACGAATTAAAATACTCATAACTACACAAAATAACCCCAAAAAACAGCTAGTAAAGCAAATCTCACACTTTCTAAATGCAAAAATCGAAGATCAGCAATTTTTATTACATTATTTAACCTCATGAAGCTCAATGCTTCACAAGTCTCATGCAGTTAAAGTGAAAGGGTGTGGTTCATTTTAGGCAAAACAATAAGAGAAGTGAGAATATGGCAAGAAAACCTACAAATAAGTTGTTAAAAAGAGAACCGTAAGCTTTGTCCCTACCAATAAAGTCACTCACACTGCAAAAATCAAACAACCCACTTTACAATCAAATCCGGATCACGAGTTATTTCACTGCTAAGAACCTCGTTACCTTTGAATTTGGCATGTGGCAGAGAAAGCAAATAAAACAGCTCAATTCACAGCAAAAGGGGATTCCTACACAGAGTCAGGTTTGCACGATAGTCACTGTAGGTTCTCAAGTTGTATAAGACAAAAATCCCCACTCCAAACCAAAAACATAAAAATGAACAGATGAAACCACATGAAAGAGCAGCAGAGGACAGATCAACCTGCTATAAAATGGGAGATTAGTAATATCACTACTTTACTATGACATTTACTCATGTTTATAATGTTACATTTATGCTACATTGTACTTCTGTTCAATATGTCAGAGCGTAATGCTTAGTTTTATTCTAATTCTTGTAATAACAATGGTTGGTAAATAAGTTTTTCTCTCGTCAGAGAAGTCCATACTGAGGAAGTTGTGTGAAGTCAACATACCCTAAAATTATAATGTTTCTGAATCATGTCCAACGGAAATCTGGGTTAGATAGGAGAAAAAGGAGACATTATCTTGAACGAATTCAAAACCTAAATAACATACTGTGCAAAAGGCGGGATTTTGCACGATAAGCACTTTGACTTTTGACTTTTTAAAACTGCAGCCCACCTGTATACTGCATGTTTTGGAAGCTAGTGGCACTTATCATTCAACATCATCGTCTTATCACTGCAGACGATAAGCTGAAGGAGAAAAGTTCCTACAGAGGCATATCAGACACCTTAAATCAGGCGGGCTTTTGAGAGGCGCCATCTGCTGGACAGTCCGCTGAACAGCACCAGTGTATTCGCCTCATAGGAGCTTTCCAAGCGATCTTATTGTGAGTTTTGGCGTCAAGGGCGACAGAAGGTGGGCATAAAGACTAAAGAGCAAGTCCATACACTTCCGCTTTCATTATGAAATATTAACGATTAATTATTAACGATTAATTATTAAACTCGCGCAAGTGGGTTTGAGATCAGGAGATAGAAAAAAAACTTGTAGAAAATGTGAGTGTGGAGGACCCATGAGTAAGACAGAAGTGGCTGTCGCAAAAAAGGGGTTTTAACACAGAAAAAAGACAACAAAGTCCGAGTGTGCGGCCACTTCCTACGAAAACGGAAGTGTACCAGTCTCTTATGTCTTCACATGGACCCTCTGGCTCTGCTAAAGGTTTATGAAAGCAGTTAAACTACGCGTGCGTGGACTGTGTTCAGTTCACGGACCAACTGCCCACAATCACCTTGGAAGTTAGCCTCGCTTGTCCTGATGTCAGCCTCTATTATAGAGTCAGTCGTGCCCGGAGGCGTCATTTACAGTGCATACATTGTTATTATTATTATTTTCCTTTTACAACTCAATATTTCCCACTAGTAAAATTCCGCACAACGCAAAACACCAGAGGGATATATCACGGAAACAACCAATAAAAACAGCAACAGCAAGTTTAATACTGGAGATTATCTGTGTAGCTTCCCGTGACAGCTGAGGATAGCACGCCTAAAAGCAGCACACATCATTAGCAGGGCAGACTGTACTCACAAGCTGAGTGTGACTGCGGGTAACTGACGGTAAACTCGTGGATGGTTGATTCATGCAGCCGGTTTATAGCTTCCACAGTTGTACCTTCACGATCCCGAAAAGAGGACCCAGTTCTAACGTTCGCCTTTCCCGCACACGGTCAATTTTTCCGTAGCGCGTCACCGCCGTAACTCCATATATGGTAAAAATGACCATACATGGGAGCCCCTGCAACCGCCCATTAAATAATTTTCGATTTAAAATCGCGTCACTTAGTGGCCACGTGCGTGATTAAGAAAGATTTGCCCTGTTTAGTTTGCAGGAATTAGCTTGTCCAGCAGTTTACTGAGTAAATTATTAACTAAACTGGTGCAGTAGTTTTTAAACAGACTGTGCAGTGCTCTATGCTCAATCTCACTATTAACATTCAACCACTGCACTATGTAATATCCTATTTTGCTGCTATTATATATATATATATATAGAGAGAGAGAGAGAGAGAGAGAGAGAGAGAGAGAGAGAGATACCAACCATGGGACTCTTTCTTCTCTGTGCATGTCCAACCCATCGCAGCCTAACTTGTCTGCTCTACCTGAGCCATCCCTTTGATATGTTCATTTCTAAGCCTGTCGCTGTGTGCAAAGACTTATAATTTAACATGAATAGCAAATGAACAATGAAAACATGGACCCAATCAACACCCGTTGTTAACAGTACTGTACCTCTTAATTCATCTTTTGTCATTTAATGTTGGATGCATTTATCAAGCCTATACTAAACTGTGTTCTTCACAGACCCACAGACGTGAGCAGAACTCAGACTCTGGGCAATATTTTTAGAAAAGGAAAACCTGAAAAACAAGACACCTGTCACTTGTGGAATGGTAGTGATGTGATCTCATTGTCCCTAAGATCACGTGACAACATTTTATAAAAGGAAGGACAGCTGAGCCTGGGTGTAGTTGACTTGTGCTTGTCTGTTTCGTTGTGTGCAGAAATCTGCTACAGTGTTCACAGTTTACATGTTTGGTGTACAGTCACCATGAAAATAGCTATTTGTGTGCTGTTTATGTGCCTCCTTCTTCCTGTGCAGCCTGAAGAGGTAGATCGCTGTAAGTAAACACTACAGTCTCCTTGGTTTCTTCAGTCATCAGATAATATGTAGTTCGGTTTCCGTTGGAGAGTGCCTCTGTTAACTGTTCTATTTTCAACAGACACCTACTGTGAGATGTGTTTAACAGTGGCACAAGGTGTGTTGGACAATAATTCATCATGACTTAGAGCTTTTTTATTAATGGTTTCTGATAACCTAATAGCACATTCTGAACAAATGGGATAGCCAGGAATACAAATACCAAAACAAAAGGAAAGGGGAAAGCAAGTCACAGTCTATAAATACCTTACAGAGCTTGAGAAATCCATCAAGGAAGCCCAAGTTAAGAGCAGAAACACAGTTGTTAAACACCTCATCAGTGGGGCGTTGTGTGAGAAGCCTCTGCCTCACAATCACCACGTCTCTAAGGACAAACTGACATCAGCCTGCAGATACTTGTTAGGTAAGTTAACATCATATATGTCAAGTAATTTATCTTCCATTCAAAAGCTTATTCTCAGATTTCCCATCCAGAGTCTCACCGTGACCAGTTCAAGGAAGCTCTGGTGAACAAAGAGCCAAAGAATCTGGATATAGTTCTGTGTTATGAGCAGTCCAACTCATGTGTGGGGGTCAAACGCCAGACTTTTGAGGTAAGCTGCCAATGAGCAAGTAGCCAGTTGGGAAACGTGAACTTTATGTTTTTTGAATACACAAATTTGCGCTTAACATTTTGCTTTTGTGGCAGGAGGCTAAAGGCACTTTTACTGAAAGTGACATTGATTCTTTACTTCGGGACAACAAGGAAAACGTTCGCATTGCTCAGCCGATACATTCAGGGTCCCCTGGGCACACAGGAGACGAACTCTGAGGAATGCAGCATTGTTTATTTATCACTATAAATTCTGGACATCAGTAAAATAAACAAATCACTGAAAAAACCCATAAACCATAATTCTAGTCTTTAAATTATACCTTCACCTCATATGGCCTCGTTATTTAGACCAAGCTCTACAGACCCATTGTTACTTTTCTAAAGAATATCTTCAGCCTCAGGTAAGGAGTGCGTATTCATTAATGAACTAATTATATATTTGATCAAAGGGATAGTTTATATTGCAAGCCTTGGGAAGTCCTCACATTTCTCTGACAGAAACAGGAACTTCCAAAGTGCATCTGAGGTGATTGAGCCTGTTATCCCATGTCTTTATTAAGATAATACGAGGTCTGTTGTTTGCTGGAAAACGGGTCTGTTCTTTGCCATTTACAGTCACGTGTTTACAATATGAATTATAAAACATTTTATGAGGTGCTCTCACTTGTCTATATTGTATTCTTCTTCATTATTCTTTGGGATATTAGTAACCAGAAAAAAAGCAAAACTCCAAAAAATAAAAAATAAAAGTGGGACACAAAGGAAGACATAAAGACGTATTATTGCACTATAAGCATCACATGTGCAGATTCAATATCTTTTTCTTTTGGACACTAAAAACCCAGAACAGGCAAATACAACCACAACAATAAAGACTTCATAGTTACAGAAATTAATGAAATTAATAACAAGAAAGTGCTGTAACAGTAAAAACAACTGTGTGCAAATCACACCCGTGATGTTATATCAGCTGGATTTGTTCAGCAGAGTTACCTTGGGGTGACTGTAACTCGGGTGGCTTAGGTGACCTACTAACCAGAAGGTTGGTGGTTTGTTTCCAGTCTGCTCCATGCTAAATATCCTTGGGCAAGTTACTAACCACATGTTGCTCTCCGATGCATCCATCGGAGGTTTGAATGTTAGATAGAAAGCACTTAGAAACAGCATAGAAAAAAGTGCTTGTGTGAATGTACAAGTTGTGTGAAGTGCTTTGAGTGCTCAGAGTAGAAAAGCACTATATAAGAACCAGTCCATACTACAAGGTATAAAAGTCCTCTGGGCACACGATATCTACAAAACTGGTACCCTGTACTTCTATCATGATGTTAGCAAGGTGTCAAAAATCAAAAATCATTTCCTTTGCTTTCTTGGTGTTTTAAATGAAGAAAACTAGCATTATACCAAAACTCATCATTATGTTTTGTTTTATAGGCTTATAACATCAGATGAATTATTCCTGCATGCATTGGCATACAGAGTAAATAAAACTGAAGACATAGCACTCCCCCATCGGGTCCTGGGGCACTCATTCACTCAAAAAGGACTCAACTCATCTGATGGTTGTGCTGTTCACCTTTAGCTGTGACAACCAGTATGCTGACCTATGCAGTTTTACAGTATGAATATGTATAAGTTAATATGTAAAATCCATAAACATATTTTAGACAACAGTGTATTCTGTGTAATACACACAACAGAGCATCTTCTTTGATCCAAAATATTTTCTATGCACATAATTAGTTGTAAAATATGGGAAATTTGTTGCACATATTTCTAGAAGGCACACCTGTCTTGTCACTTTATAGTTAATGGTTGTCTTGCAAAAGAGGACCCTTAAAATAGGACTTAAATCATATAAATGTATTCATTAATAAAATTTCAGACTAGAAATCGCACTGCACACTGCACAGTAAACAGATTGGTACATAAATTATATTATTTTCCCCCAAGATCATGCTGTTTTTTAAGACTTGGCACATTAACTCATCCGTCTAATCCCTCATAACAATAAATAAATAAATAATATACATATATAAAAAATCTAAATTGAGATTTGTTTAACACAGTAGAGAATAGCTGCAAGCAGATCATATTAATGATATTTATGTAGACTCATTTGCCAAGAACTCGTTATCCTCTTGAGCACTAATAACTCGAGGCTATGAGCAGATAACAACACAGTGAAGCAGAGAGTGTGTGATAAAATAGCACCACTGGGGTGGACAAGGGGGCAGGTCGATTTGAGCTTATTGGAACGAGAGCCTTTGACTTGCTCGGGGGATCAGATTGGAACGTGGCCCGCGTGCTATTGCTAGGAGGCGCTGTTGGAGCCCGGAAAAGGTAAGCATGGTGATGAAGAATGATGATCGAACCGAGATTTAGGAAAGAAACGTGAGGCTCACCGCTAAAGCCTCCAGTTTGTCATCTGTCCGTGTCTAACAGTCCCCGCTGGACGACAGGAGGGAGATATTAGTGTTTCTCCACTGAGTAGGTAAGAATAAGCGCCGGGTATCAGCTGTCATTCTGCTGGCAACATCTGCACTAAGACGTCTTTTTACCTTCCAAAGATAGCAAAACCGTATAAGGCTTAAATATTGCCATAAAAGCTGCCTAAATTAAGCTTTCTCTGTAATGTTAGATACACAAAGAAAACGATCCCCACCTCTGCTCTGCCGGATGGAAGAACAAGCGTGGATTGGCTACTGTAATTATGTGGCTGAAGACCAGCAGCAGCATCATTAGGACCTGCTGGTTCAATTCAGACTTGTCTGATAGATTAGATATGCTGCATAGAGCCATTGACACTCATGATTATTGCAAAGGCGCATTATTTTAATTGAATCCACACAGGAGCTGTCTGCTTACGCAAACGCCCTACCTGTCTGTGAATGTGAATGGTATTGATCAGACACACGGGTCCTTTTTGCATTTCAGCAAAACATGGAAACGGAAGACAAGCACTAGCAAAGTCTGACAGAAAGCAAAGGAATGGCAGGAATGTGGTGACTGTGATAAAATCACAGAGGACACACAGACTGGCTATTGTTGTAGGTGATTTGTCACATTTAGCCACATGGTTTCGTCTCGACAGTCAGTGTAGTGCAGCCTCACACGGACCCTCCCTTTTAATCTCTGGCTCTCCATTTAATTTAACAGCTGGGCCACGAGGCTACATGGTGTGTGTGTCCTACTCAGAGTGTGGATGTGCGGGTGTCCAGAGATGGAAAGCTATGAGGAGTTCTGTCTGCGGAGTCTGGCCATATTGCAGGAGGAAGGGAAATTCAAGAAGACAACATACGAGCCATCATGTTCCCTGAAGGCTCGCTCTGTCATCCACTTCTATGGAAGAGCTGTGCTTTCGCCTCTGGTAAGGAAGAGATAGACAGGCTTGGGAGCCCATGCTAAATGGATTACACAAGATGTAGATGCATGTGAGAGTTTACAGTTTAAACTGAATTAAACATTTATTTGCGAGAAAATCTGATGAATTAATATATGAACTGCTTTATGACAACAGAGCTTTTCACAGGACACTTTTTGCTTTCCATAAAACTATAAAATGCTCTTTATTTAGGTAAGCTTGCCCGAGCATCCATTTCATTTAATGCTAAGACAATCCGAAGCCTCTGCTGTGGGAACGGCCTGTTAGGTCAGCAGCTGGCAAAGGGAAAAAGTTGGAAGGAGGAACATCAGGCTGTTTGATGTTTGTCAGAAAATCCATTTGCTTGTGATGGCTGACTAAATAACTTTGCAGGAAGAGTCCAGCATCAGTCTCTCTTTCATCCAGAAGAGAATATGAAAATATACTTAAAGAAGGCTGAATTCTTCCAGTATATTTCTCATCTGTAATAATATTTTTAGGTACAAAGTGAAAAACTGCGCCTCTTTTAGGTGAATAAAGATGCGTATTTTTGAAAGTTAAATGCTGAAAAAAAAAAGAACAATTAAAGCCTGCATGTATTTTCATTTTCCAGCTGAATGCAGAGCAGCGGAGCGAGATGTGTGGCTACAGAGAGAGGGCGGTCCAGCTGGAAGTGGACAGACAGATCCAGCAGAAGAACAAGCTTTTGGCCAGGATTCAGGGCATTCTGGATCAGGCTCAGGTCAGTTTCACACTATGGTCACAGGTCTGGGTGTCAACTGATAGGGTGAGAGGTCTACTTAGAATAAGAATAAAACATGCTTTGTGAGTACAAACCCAATTCAATTCCAAGATTTTGAATTTGATGGCAGTGACATGTCTCAAAAAGTGTTAGAGGGCCATGTTTACCACTCTGTAATGTTGTATTATATGGAAGATACATATTTTCTTGCTAAAATATGCAAGAACTTCCCCCCAAATACATAGTTAGATAGGAGTGTGTTGCTTTAAATACTGCATACAGCATCAGAGATGCAGGCTTTTGAACTGAGCACTGATAACAAGCCAGATGGTCCCTTTCCTCTTTAGACCTGGTGTGGCATCCATGTTTTCCATGATGAATTTCCATATGTTGTTTTCCACTTTGCCTCAGTCTATTTTAAATGAACATGTCCATATAAAGCTTCTTCTTTTAATGCAAGAATTTAACCTGCTTCTTCAGAAACCTTCCTCTAAACCTTTTAATGTTCTTAGTTGTTACTGACCAGTTAACCTAATTAGTTTTCATACAGTGTTCCTCCTTCTGTTTAGCATCACTCACTTTTCCAGCCTTTGGTCCCATGTCCCACCTTTTTTTAGCCATATTGCTGTTATCAAATTCAAATTGAGCTAATATTTTGGATGAAATAGTAAAATATCTGTTTAAATATGTTTTCCATGTTCTGTTGGCAATGACATTTGGGTTCAAGGGACCTGAAAATTGCATTCTCTTTTATTTAACTTTTACAGAGAATTCCAGTGCTGGACTATCATGCTAATATTATTATGCTGACATCTCATCCTGCTTTTACTGAATGTAAAACAGTTTTGGGGGTTTTGTCCTATTGTATATATTAAATAGGTTTGTGTGCCAGTCCCATGATGGAGCACATAAAGTGAATTACAGTCTGTCCCACTGTCTCTGGTGACATACTCAGAGTTGAATACTGGTTGTCTGGCCTAAAACTTTCCCCAGTGTGCCGTGCTATTTTTTACCTGATGATGGCATTTTCATAACAGCTCGAGATTCAAGGCGGTATTGTTCATTTGCTCAGTGTCAGATTTGCTCTACTTTTGTAATTCCCAGTCTTTTTATAAATGTGATCTGAAGATTTTGTCTGTTACCACTCACAATGGACCAATCAGATCTCATGTATGTAATTATATTTTTGTTAAAAAAAACCTAACATCAACAAATAAGCTGATTATTGACAGACCATAATTATCACTTGATTTTCCTGTATGCTTCTGTAACATGCGTTTTGGTGAAATCCTTTGGTGAAATACTGCTTTTTATCTTTCACAGGTGCTTAAAGTACCAGATGAAGAGGTTGACAAGTTGCCTGTTTCTAAATCTGCAACAGTCAACGGCTATACGCTAGTCACTGACTCACCTGGGCTCCCCAAAGACGCTGGATTTGGGGTTCAGACAAATAGTCATTGTGCCCTTCCATGCTCTGAGATTCCTGTGCCTAATGGTTATAAAGCAGTGGAGGAAGTGAAGGTGGACGCCCAAGAGAGGAGTGAGGAGGAGGAGGAAGAGGACGAGGAAGAGGACATTAGTTTGGACAGCCTTCTTAAGAGATCAAGAGAGTATGTGAAGAGAGAGCAGAGTCAGCAGGGATCAAAAGCTGTCTGCACAATGACCCGGTCTCCCCCACCTGAGACTGAATCTGTCAGTGAAGAGAAGAGCTGCAGCCCTGTGACGGACACAGGCATTCAGTTTGGATTCAGTCTGCACCACAGCCCTGTCGGCCCGCCTCAAATCCAGCATCAAGTACTGCGTGATTCTAGTCCTCAAAAGTCCATCTGCCTCTCACCGAGTCTACCAGAACCGTTTTCTTGTCTCCCCAGTCCAGAAACCACCATAAGTCCTCGTCCACAAAGACGCAAACCACGCCCCGTTTCCACAGGCAACATTCATTTTTCATTTCCTATCGGCCCAGCAGACCTCATTGCTCGAAGCCCGGGACGGTCAGAGGAAGTCTTTGGTGTGGCAGACTGGGGCGACGCTTTCACAGGGGCTTCAATGTCCCCATCTCACTGGAGCTCAGTGGGAATAGAGGGCGTCAGCTGGAGCGGCATTCGTCGATCCAGCCACTGTGGAACCAGTCCAGTGAAGGAGAACTGTAACCCTGTCAGTGCCTCGGTGCCCAGCTCAATGGGCAATCATCTGGCTGCAGGTTTTCGCCGGCGCTGCCACACCATGGACAGCCAGCTGCATACCTACCACTCTGTAGCGGAGCGCATAGACCGCAGCCAGGAACGCCTCCCTCGCTTCATGGCAGGAGTTACACTGTTTGCTCCCAGTCGGCGCACACCTGCAGCCCCTTTAAACCAGTCGTATGATGTAGAGAATCCCTCGTTGCCTCTGCTGAGGCCCTGTGTGACTCCTGCAGACGAGTCTCCGGGGCCAAACAATGGCAGAAAAACACAGACTGTCCTCAGACATGCAACTGAAGCACAGATCCACTTGACAGGTGAGTGCCTTTAATGTAAGCTATTTTTTTTATGTTCACAACTGTGTTACTATTACTGAGATTTCTGATTCCCACATTTATGTATGGTAAAAGATAAATGATTTATTTGCATGCATTTGTACCTGTTAACAGATGAGCCCCAGTGGCGAGCGCAGGCTCTGGAGGACATGCAAAGACGGCTTGAGAAGGAGCATACTTTGCAGATGTCTCTGCTCCTCGCTGAGCAGGAGAAAGAGCAACAGCGCCTCCACCTGGTCAGCACATGGAATACAACAGTGACCATTTTAAATAGGAGTAGATCAGAAAAAAAGTGTCCTTTTTTCAGTTACCATGAAACGCAACACCCAAAGCTAATATGTTTACCTACAATGCCAAACTTTATTTTCCTTATTTTGCTCTCATTGTGTGTTTGTGCATCAGTTTTATATGCCTTTTTAGAAAGATTGTGAACATGAGTGAAGTACAAATAATGTTGTGTGTGGTGTGTTTAGGAGCTTGAGGAATCAGAGAGAAGGCTGAAGGAGCAGGCGTCTGTGCGTCCTCTAAGTGCGGATGCTTGTGGCTGGAATCGTAGGTCTGCCAATGACTGCCGTCCTATCATGAGCCCCTCGTGCCCGGGACTAAGTCCTGTCCACACACCATCAGAACGATCACCTGGACACAGTATAGGTATCGCTTTAATAAACTTCTATGCTCACGATTGTAAAATGTGTTACAAAAGACAAAAGAGTGTCATAGTTCATTAACTCTAGAGGAAGTTTTAGGTTTTTTTCCTTTTATAGCTTTCTCTTTCCACTGCTCTTTTTGGGAGCCCAAAATGTAATACTGAACGCTTCATTTCATATTCTAAGCTATATGAGTCACATTTCATATAAACAAACAAATAGTATTTTATTTTTGTATTTTATTTTATTCTTTTGTTGACATTTAACAATTACATTTTCAGTGGAACCGGAACAAAGCTATCTGATGTTAAAGTCGGTTGATTTGAAAGATCATTTTTTACATGTATTTTTCTGTATACCTTTTATAATTTTTTTCTGTTTTGTTTTTCTTAAAAAATGGTAGAGAGAATTGTAATACTGGACAAATTAATTATATAAAATGATTTAATCCATGGTCCACCAACAATTTCAAACTATTCAGATCTTAAAATAATTTGAATGGAGGGTTAAAGAAGAAGGGTGGTGAAATGACCCTTTAAATGGACTAGAACTGTCCCTTAATGATATACAAGACAGTAAGAGATAGATTTTTTTTATTAATATAAGGATGAGATCTTCTTCATTTAACCTGTAAGCACATTTTGTAGTCAGAGCTTTTGCTTTTCATACAAAGTCTTTCACACATCAGCAAAAATATAGCTTAGAAGTGATCAATCAAATTATGAAGCCAGGGATGGTAGTAGGGAAACAGATCAGATACACTGACCTGACTAGTCGCTGAAGAACAACAGTGATGACTTTTTAATGTTTTCGATCATTGTCATCGTCTGTTATTTGCCTTCTAAATTCTGCGCCCTGTAATATCAGTAAAAAATAAATTACTAGTGTTTGTAGATGGAATATGCTGTTTGTTTTAGTTGCATCTTTAAAATCTCTGCTGTTTCTTTCTCCAGGTTTGCCCAGTCCTGTCCCTTCTAGTGCATCCTCTCCATGTCTTCAGCCTCCTCTTTTTCTGTGGGGTTCCACGTGGGGCGCAAACAAACCTCGGGCGAGGCAAAGTCTGGTGTGTAAATGCTGCGAAACAGGAATGAGCATGTGCGACCAAATCTAAACATCAGCATACTGACTGAGCTCATTAAACATTTAAGTACATATAGTTTATACTGTATATGCAGTAAAGTGTTGAGTATCACTATCAGTAGGGATGCACCGATACCGATACCGGTATCGGGTATCGGCCTCGATACCACATTTTCTAAAGTACTCGTACTCGTTAAAAGTCCCCCGATACCTCGGACCGATCCCTCGGTCTGAGAA
>VUQR01022707.1:0-30053 GCA_015108515.1 Hemichromis elongatus
AGAAATAGGGTGAGGAGTTCAGTCATCTGAGAGGGGCTCAGAGTAGAGCCACTACTCCTCCACATTGAAAGGAGCCAGTTGAGGCGGTTAGGGCATCTGACAAGGATGCCTCCTGGGCACCTTGTGGGTGAGGTTTTTAAGGCATGTCCCACCATAAGGAGGCCTCCAGGCAGACCCAGGACACAATGGCAAGACTACATCTCTTGGTTGGCCTGGGAACGTCTTCCCCCATATAAGCTGGAGAAGGTGTCTGGGGAGAGGGAGGTCTGGGCATCCTTGCTCAGGCTTCTCCCCTGACCCTGTCCTGGATAAGCAGAAGAAAATGGATGGTCGGAGGGATGGCATCTTCACTTTGCAAGCCAGCACAGAGTCTTACTGAATTGCAATACAGCTTGTATTTTGTTAATTAAAAATTGTGGGTACAAATAAAACATTGTCGTCTTTCTGTACATGTCTGTTTTTTGGCGCTTACCTGCAGATGGCTGAAGTTCGAAGAGGATGTGGAAGATGGTGGGGAGAGGTGGAGTAAGCCTTACGTGGCCACACTGTCCTTACACAGCTTATTTGAACTGCGTAGCTGCATACTTAACGGCACTGTCATGCTGGATATGAGGGCCAGTAGTATTGAGGAAATCGCAGGTAATTTAAAATAGAGGATATTTTTATATTATTGTGTTATATTTTTCAGGTAGCATTGTGATTATTATGAAATACATTGAATTCATTACTATGATAGTAAAATTTTTAATGGTCTATATATAACCTTCTTTGTGTGTTCCTGTGTGTTCTTTGTTCATGGTGCTGCTACTGTGTGACTCAGACATGGTGATAGACAGCATGGTGGCATCAGGGCAGCTGAAGGAGGAATTGCGCAACAAGGTGCGAGAAGCAATGCTGAAGAAACACCACCATCAGAATGAGAGAAAGCTCAGCAATCGCATCCCACTTGTGCGCTCCATTGCTGACATAGGCAAGAAACATTCTGACCCACTCTTGCTTGAAAAGAACGGTGAGATCCTACGGCGCACTCACATTTCTTTTTCTCCGATGTTTTCTACCACTGGGGAACTGTTCTTAAAAATCCACTGTTCAAATCCCTCAATGCCAGCGTAGAAGGTGGATGGTTTAAAGTGAGTAAAATTGTTGAAGCACTCAGTCCCCTTAGCGAAAAAGAAATTTGGGTGCTAATTTATGTGCTAACCCGTATGGCTGGCCTGGCTTTGGGGTTTGAATTAATTGTTTTCACTCCTCAGGGTGTGACATTCAGGAAATAATGCTTTACCTGCAACTGGAGTCAGCATTGTGTGCATTTTTTGTTTGTTTTTTTGTTGTTGTTTTTTTGACTAGGCATGGCCACAGTGGTGTTGCACATTTTAAGATCTCGGGTTAGAAGCCTGAGGTTTTAATAATGAATGAAATATCCCATTCTCCACTTCTCTGCCTGTGGTTCTTGTTGGGCTTGCATTTTCACACCATTAAAACTGCAAAAAAAAATGCAAATGTGAAAGTTCAAAATTCTCTTACGTTGTAGGTTTGTGATGGTAACAGCTGCAGTCTGAAAGATGTGTGTTTATATGAATATGTGTTGTGTAGAGTTTATGAGTGGTCTGTGTGACAGAGCACATTTCCTCGCAGTGCACCGACATCGTGCTAACTCATGCTCGCCTGCATGCAAGCCTCTCTGAACTCGGAGCTTTGCCTCACTCATAGTGTGTGATTGGCTTATTTGGAGTTGAATATAACACATTGTTTGTTCCTTGTAGAGCCTCCCACATGCCTCGCTGAATCATTCTTGGCTTCTTCTGCACACAGCCATGCTATCAGCTCACGTTTATGCAAGCACGAATCTCTAACTACACCTCTGTCACCCTATCGCTGCCCACCTTTTCTTGCTGCGTCTCCTTCAGATACCATTTCTGTGATGTACTGCAACTTCATATGTTTTTCTTCTGTTCCGTTCCTTATTCCTTGTCCCACCCCACCCCTCCCTCAATTCCCTCTTTCCCCTATTTGCTTTCCCTCTCCCACCCCCCTTTTTTTTTTTGCCATTGTCTCCTCTGTTAGGAGAGGGCCTGTCCTCTTCACGTCTTTCTCTCCACAAGCCAGGGACAGCATCCTCTGTATCCAACCTGTCCCAGAGACGAGAGTCCAGAGTCTCCGTTCTGCTCAACCACCTCCTGCCCTCTTCTTCTTCCAACACTGGGCTTTTCCCAGGTCCTTCTCCCTTTACCACCCCTCAGGCTTTACGCCGTTCTCAGAGCCCATCACACAGACAGGGCGTAGTCCTCGGCCCACAAGGCATCCCTGAGGTTGTGGTATCTCCTCCAGAGGATGACGACCCAGCAGAAGAAGAGGCGGTATCACCACAGCTCAGCCGGCGAGCATCCTCAGCATCCCAGAGCATTGAGCTGCTGCCCTTAGAAGGCAAATATCTGTGTAGCCTGCCAGTGTGAGTCACAGCTTGAACAGAGAACACTAGCACTAGCATGAAAGCTCTGCTCACTGTTAACTTCCAACCTCGCGTCCATCTCATTATTAATCCACAGCAAGGCTCACTCACTGAATACTGTTTATATATATATGAACAACCTTTTTGACATTACTCACTGATGAAACCTCTGCTTGTTTCCCTTCTCTGTCTGTCTCTTCCACCAACCTCTACTATCTATTGTCCCTCCTGTTTTGCCCTTTAAACTTTGCTCCAAACATTTTCTAAGCATCGACGCCTTGCTTGGCTGAGTCCATCTTCACACCTCCCCTATTGTGTTTGCATGGCTACCCCCAAAATCTTGTGCCAATACTTCGTCATCCCTCCTTTCATGTTTTGTTTATACATTGTGCTGACCATGACTCACATTTATTACTTTTTAAACCTGTTTGAAGGATTTATGTTATTGGGTTTATTTCACCTTATTACTGAGTAGTGTATCGGCCCAATAAGTAGTTCAGTCCATCTTCGTTTTCTGCAGTTCAGTGTTGCACAGCATGAATTACGTTGGCTAGATATGTTTAAAAAAGCAAATGTATTCGCTAAGAAAGTATAGCTCTTATCACTGGTGTCACATTAATCTTTTGATGGCATATCCTGAATGCTTTCTTTAGTGGTATATCTGATAAATGCTGCCTAGTTTTTGTAACCCATAGCTTCTCCGTTTAGCCATTCTTAGTGTGGGCATCATTAACTGGAGCTGCTGGCCCTTTATTTTTTGTGCTGTCCTGTTGTTGTCAATGACTCACAGCAGTGTTAAGAATACTTTCCAATCAATCAATTAGGATATATTGGGGACTTTTGCACAGTTAGAGCAGCACTTATTGATTGGTCTTTGATGCAAATCTTGTAGAGGCCCTGGGACATTTCTAACTCTTTATGCTTTTGAAATGGTGTTTTTGTAACTAATAAAACTAACAATACATCCTAAATCTTTTTAGCTATGATGTGTTCATCCTTAGGCGACTGCTCCTTTGATTTCATCGAAATGTCATTCAACTTGTGCTTTTCCCATTGCATCATTTGGCAACCATTCTCATCATTTGGCATCTATTCCAAAGATAAACATTCTTTTACCCGCGTAAGAGTGTAGAGAAAGCAATGTGTGCCAGCAGCATGGCCAAAAATAAGCCTGTGATTAGAGCTGGTGTGTTGGTACTGTATGTACTATCACACTGGCACCTACTGTGACTTTTTGTTCTTCCCGAACCAAGTCGTTTTAATTTATTATTAGACTCTGTGTGCATGTGTGTACGTAGGTCTGTGTTTGTTTCATTCTGGGAATGGCTCCATTTCAAAGTATGGGCTATTAGAATCCGCATTCAGTTGATGGGAGCTGAATCTGAAAGGTTAGGGAGGTCTTATTATAGCTGACAAGCTTGTGTAATTGTACCCCCTCCTGGGGAAATACATAGAATTAAGAGCAGGCTTCAGAGGAGGCTTTCAGAGCTTTCCAATCTCAAATCATTAAATTTAATAATGTCAAATGGTGTTGGCTGGAGGTTGTAGAAACTGTACTCTGTTGAGCTAAAATGGCTAACACTCTAACAGCTGTATGATAAGTGTATTTGCCATGTCTGAAGGCTATTCGAAGTCTAGCTTACATGTTACAAATGCATACAATGAAGATATTGTAGATATTGAGTTGACAAGAGGCTATTTATGAGCAAATGTCATGCATACATTGAGTATGCACGTGTCATGTTTAAAATACCTTTACACAGGCCATTCAGGGACTCACTGCACTTCACTTGTTACATGTTAAAAGAGGTAATTATTACAGTAAGTGTGTATAAATCCCCTTTATTCACTAACAAATTATATTATTTTAGGTCAGTACATGTACCCTCTAATCATCTTTTTAGCTTTTATTGGAATTTCCGCCAGTCGATAATTTCAGATATCTATGCTACTTTTTTGCATATGAATGAGGTAGTGCTGTGACACCACTGTTTAAAAGGCTGGTGTGGTGGAGCATTCCAGGGCTTAGCCTTCCTGAATGAAGTGTGCTGGCAGACACAACCTAAACTAATCCCTCCCATATTTCAAGAGGCTTTGTCAGGTATGTGAGCAATCATGCTTCTGTTCAGCAGTCCCAGCTACCCAGCATCCACTGGGGTTACTCCAGGGTACAGTTCAAGGGTATAAATCAGTGGCCAGAAATCACTGGCAGAAATGACACATTTTCACTTTGACTTGGGGTTCTTTTTTAAGTGCGGTATATGACAAATGTATTTTGTTTTTCATGTTTGATTAATTATTTATTGATGACATTTTTTTGTGTGCAAGTGGAAATGAGGAAAAACCTGGTAAAAGAATTTCAGAGGACAGTATGCATATGTAGCTCTTTGCTTTATATGCAGTACTCCCTCATTTCATCTCCCTCTCTCATGTCGCAAAAAGTGCTAGCGGTTCCTGTATCTGGTATGGCTCAGATTGCATAAAGTGTGCAACCAATTGTCCACAGAAATGACACAATTTCAACATTTGATCTGTCAGGACGTGAAACACTTCCATTCACCTTTAGCGCAAAGCTGACATGAATTCAAGCCAAGCAGGAGTAACTTAAGTGCCAGGGCATGAGCTCAACAGACTGGGAACATTTAGGAATACTGTAGTGTGAAATGTATCTTTTTCCCTCTGAAGAGCTGTCACAGTGTTACAGCCTTATATCACATCATCACATTTAGCAAGTAAGTGATGGATTTAGTGGAAGAAACAATTTCACTTGCCAGAAAAGTAAAATAATAAACGAGTCAACTAAGTTTTAACCAGTTTTGGCATATTTTTTTTAAATTTAAATTTAAAATTTAATTTGGTGCAATATGTTAAAGCCAAAAAACTGCAGAATTGAACATTAAAGCAAATTTCCCTATGCCACTTAGCTAAGAGCACATGCTGTGCAGTGCAGTGTTTAATTTTCCATTTAAAACAGAATATATAAATAGAAGTTTATTTAAACAATTTATTTAAACTGTTATACTACGTTTATAACAAAAATGTGCGCTTTACTTTGTATTAGGTTTGTTTGCCTAGAGTGATTAAATTCCATAATTGCCTCACGTGTGTTGAGCCCATGCTATAAAGTAGAAGTGCTCATCATTTTATAATCTTCTTCATAATTAGACAGGCAAAGTAATGGCACTTACTGTAATTATTAAAAGCTGTTATTATCATGGTTAATATTACTACTAACCACATGACAGGCAGCATTTCATGGCAGACCTCACAGCTGTTCTCCTGCCGTCATTTCCTGCCTTCTACTTACAAGTTTTCTACCACCGTTTTGTCTTTTTCTCTCCGCCTTTCCATCCCAGGACCACTGGTGTCTCCGAACTCTGTCCCAAACAATCTGGATAGCAACAAGGCAATGGAGAGGCGGCCATCCAAAGTAGGGGTCAGTAGAGAAAGCAGCACTGTCGACTTCAGCAAGGTAACCTATCCCCAGTACTGAGCACAGAAATAGTCCATCGTGGTGGAGGGACCCATGACTGAGCCCATCAGTGTTTTATCTTCAGTTTCTGGATGTTCACAGTCATTTCAATGGCCTCCGCTATGAGCATAACCAACATCACATACCTGTCGGCCTTTTTCTTTAGGGTTCTGGAAAAGGCATTAATCAATGCTCCTCCTGTAATGGATGCAGAATAAGCATCAAAGTAAAAGTTGCATAACTGTTTAGTTCTGGAAATCCACCTCCGTAGCATGGTTCCCATTCATCCAACCATTTTCTAGGTCTGCATCCATTAAGTAAAATGGCAGGTCGCCATAAGTACTTGTCAACATGAAAGCATCCGTAACTGCCAAAAAATAAGGTGCTGTGTTTGCATGAGTCATAGGAGATAAAGGCACAGACCCTTTTACACAGAGATGAACAAAATGCTACCATGCTTGAGTCTATTTTAAGAAATGGATACAATTAATGGACAATCTTTGCTCAGTACTATGTAGTTGTGTAGGCTGCTCTCAAATCCCCTTATAATTCATTTAGTATCATAGCATCCAACTGACCTGCCATTCCTTTCATTCCCATATCTTCATCTCTTTTCACATATGTGTACTTTCACTGGTTGCAAGTCTATTATACCTTTTTTAAGCTCCTTTTTTCTGTGTACATCTGTATATATGATTTTACTTTTTCATCCAGGTGGACATGAATTTCATGAAAAAGATTCCCCCGGGTGCTGAGGCTTCCAATGTGCTAGTGGGAGAAGTGGACTTCCTGGAGAAGCCCATAATTGCATTTGTTCGACTGTCACCTGCAGTCCTTATCACGGGCCTTACTGAGGTGCCTGTGCCCACAAGGTAAGTTATTAAGAATTGTATCACATAAAGTCTTTTTTTGCCCAAAGATTTGTAATATTGAAAAAAAGTCGCCAAATAAGACAAGTTAGTTTTTTAAAGCAGATATTTGAAATAATTTGTTAATGCTGTTATCACATTGACCTACTATAACCTGAGGATTTACCATGGCTATCATCATACACAACTCTTTACAATTCCTGGATACAAATCTTTTGTTTTGTTTTTTTCTAATCAATGTGGGGAGAAGTAAAGTAATTAAAAAGCAGAAACAACAAGGCTGATGGCTTAACAAACATAAATGTAAACAATGTAACCTAGTAGGGCTGGGCTATATAACCTCAAAATTATCTCATACTTGAAGGAAATTTACAATAAAGATGTTGGTGATGACCCCCTGCGACCCTGAAAAGGATAGGCGGAAGGGAATGGATGGATGGATGGATGTTGATGATGTGTAGAAAAACATACAGAACGTTTTATGGGAGATTACAGCATGTAAGCAGCAGCTAGCATGGACAAAATGAAGGGCATTTCCCACCCTTATTTTTGTCATTGGTGTCAGACTGTCTCATTTTAAGTGTGAATCTATTGCCACAAGGCACTTGCAGTGCCATTGTAGTGACGCAACATAAGTCAAGTGCAAGCAAAAAAAAAATCTATCCTAGGTTTTTTGGTGTTTTAGTTGCAATTTTTATGCATAACATAATTCTTTATTTCTTTATTGACAATAAAGTAAAAAAATATAATTTTTTTCTGTTTCTGTTGTTATTATTTTTATTGCTCATAATTAACTGTTGTATGGATTTAATTTATGCAGCTTATGATAAAACTACTGATTCTTTACTAGGACACTCTCGTAAAAGAGATTTTTGATCTCAAGAGTCATATTTTTTTCCTGGTTAAATAAAAAAAAGAAAAACAGAAATAACTTTGGCTATAACTTTTTCATTTTTAACTAGTTTCTTAAAGCCCTGCACATCTACTGTTGTGGGCTGCAAACAAAAGTGAACCACATCACTAATTTCAGTCCACTGTGAGGCTCGCTCTGCTGTATGGAGTGCAACTAGCCAGAGCTCCAGCATTGCTCAGTTGAGTCATTTGTTAATGTTTGGGTCGCACCTCACCAGCTGTCGGTATCTCCTCCTCATGTGACTTCTTAGCTTGGATGCACTCAACAGTGTATTTTTACCTCAAATAATGAAACAAGTTTGCTTCCACCTTTAATGATTTTTCTTGCACATTTTTTAAAGTGTTGTGCTTTGTTGGTGGGCTGATAGCCAAAGCACTTCCATACTATTAAAGTTGCTCCCTTAAATCATCATGGAGGTGGAGGTTCTGCTCTTGCTCTCAGACATATCTGGGCTTGTGTTGTTGTTGTGCCCTCTAGGGAGCATAAATACATAGCATGAGATGACACTTTTTTTTTTCTTTTTCTTTTTTAATATTTCAGAATGCTACAAACCAGCTGCTCAAAAATTTATAACTTTATTTAATTAAACTGCTTCTTTTTGAAAGGTTTCTTTTCCTGCTTTTGGGTCCTCATGGTAAAGGACCACAGTACCATGAAATTGGCAGATCCATGGCCACGCTAATGACAGACGAGGTGAGAAGGAGACTGACAGTTATTTGAATTTTAGTTGTTTTTTTTGTCTTTTTTGTTTTGTTTTTTTCAAAATTGAATATAATTTTGCAACTGTTCTCCAAATATATTTAATTTTCTAGATTTTCCATGACGTTGCATACAAGGCCAAAGACCGAACTGATCTACTCTCTGGGATAGATGAGTTCCTTGATCAGGTGACTGTCCTTCCTCCTGGAGAGTGGGATCCCACAATTCGGATTGAGCCGCCCAAGAATGTCCCATCTCAGGTAATTAATATCTCTACCACAGTTTATATTTGTATTTGTATTTACTGAATATATATTTAAGGGTCTAATTTCATTTTAAACCTAACCAAAAATGACATGACTGTAACAACAATTATAGAGAAAAATGCCTGGGATACATAGATGCATAAAACTGGCCACAGGTGTAGATGTGAGCACGAATGGCTCCCTCTCTTTGTTAGTCTTGTGATAAACTGGCAAGCCATTAAGAATACGCCTTACATACTGTACTTACTGTACTTCCATACATACAGGTCCTATAAATAGTAATCTAGTGTTTGTGTCACATTTTTCTTTATATCCTAATAATCACTATAAGAGAGGCACCTTAAACGAAGAAAGAGACCTTAAAATAATAAAAACATAAAGAACATTTTATTTTAAACTGTCTTACCTGCAGATAAAGAGGAAAAGACCACCCCAGCCCAATGGCAGTGCATCGACAGCTGGAGAACTGGAAAAGGAGGCGGACCATCATGCAGGACCCGAGCTGCAGAGGACTGGGAGGTGAGTATGTTATGGGGACATTATTAATTTATTAATTAATTTTTTCTGTTTATTGTTCTCTTTATCCTCTTGAGTTGCAGAGGTTTGTTCATGGTTAAATAAAATGTAAGGATGCTCTAAAATGAAATTTCCGTGAATTCAAAGCTGTCGTCCAAATCATTTTTCCTCAGCTGGCAGAGCTTTTATTAAAGTTTTGAAATGTTATGAAATGTGAAATTTTAGAAGCATGGCATTAGTTTGTTTTTGAGCAGATAAATTACTCTGTTAAACTGAAATGTCGACATTTATGGATAACTGATACGACGTCTCCACGGGCCACACACTGAGGACAATGTGTTTATTGGCAACCTCAGACTGACACACGCTCATGTCTGTTGGAAGGCACTGTATTATTTACAGAGTCACGCTGCCTTTCACCACAACTATAAAAGGCTTGTGCTATGACTGAGCTACTCAGGGAAAGCTGTGTGTAAGGAAGTAGTAGAAGCTAATGTAAAGAAAAAACAATGAAAAACACGGGCTCTGTGAAAGAATCAGCAGGGGTTGTGGAAGACAGCAAGAGAGGTTATTTAAGAGGTGTGGGGGAAAGTAAATAAAAAAAAAGACCTCACAGGAAGGCTTTTGAATAGGTGTTAGAGGAAGGAGAAGAGACGGTATAAAGGCGAGAAATGGATTTGAGAAATAGAAAGGCAAAGCAAAAACAGGCGGAAAGAGGGAGAAGAGGCTGAGTGGTCAGTAAGTAACATCATACAGTATCTCAGTAAAACCAAAAACATTAAATTAGTACGTTTTAAGAACATCGGTTCACACCTGACACTGTTACAGAAAGAGTCTTTTCTTTAGTGTTGATAATCACTGAACCAGATAGTCACATGATCCAGACACCTAGATACTTAGTTTCATATTAATTGAGTTTTTGTGACAGTAATACTCTTGAAGCTTCCACTCTTCACAGTTCCTGATTGAAAATGTGTTAACGCTCCCCTTTTTTTTTCTTACATGTGTAATTACATTACATTCAATTTGAAAATTTCAAGTGCTAAAATTGACTCTGGTAATCTTCTAGATTTTTCGGAGGCCTGATCCTGGATGTCAAGCGGAAAGCACCCTTTTACTGGAGCGACATCAGGGACGCTCTCAGTCTACAGTGTCTCGCTTCTGTCCTTTTCCTCTACTGCGCCTGCATGTCTCCTGTCATCACATTCGGGGGTCTGCTTGGGGAGGCGACAAAAGGCAACATAGTGAGTCATAAAGCTTGGCACTTAAAAGTCAGTATTTGATCGTTTCATGGGTTCCAGTGGGAATAAAAGCCCTAATCCCTTAGTCATGTTATACAACATGAGGTGTAGAAGAACGGTGGAGAATAGTCCTACTACATATTCCAGGTCTTTATTATTGCGATTTTTGTACTGGCACTTCAGATGGGTTTCGCGAGGGCATCGTGACTTGACTGCGAGCAAATCGCCCAGTTCCACAGAAACCTAAAGTTGTAAAGTGCATAAATCTGTTATTTCTACCATCCATCATAGTGTTTTCAAATAAAGTATCCATTGCACAGTTTGACCAATTTTAGCTAAATAGTGCAACACTCTTACACTAGACAATAAGATGGGATCAAATGCACACCTGTTGCACACATGTTTCTGACCTCTTTAAAATATGTGCATAAGAAATCAAAATAACAAAATGTGTTACTTATAATCATACTATTAATATATTTTTAGTCACTTCTTTTGTTTTGTTACCATGCAAACTGTTTAGTATAGTGTCTCTTTTTGTGGTTCTCTCTTTCTCTCTCTTACTGTCTGCTTGTCTTTCATCCAGATGTCTGTACTAGGCCAGGGACTGTTGGCACAGACAGAGTCTGTGTGCTGGTGTGTGTGATGTGCCTAAATAAACTCACGCACTACACAAAGATATGACTTTGGACAAGTCAGCAGTGTGGGAACATTTTAACAGTTTATCTAGCCTCTCAGACGCAGCCCATAATGTCTGTTTAATCAAAGCTCTATGTTCTGGTCTGTGGTCTCCTCCTCATCTGTCGCTTTTCTCCTTCAGCCTTTCCCTTTGTTTCCTCCTCTGTGCAATTTCACCTCCCCAATCCCTCCTTTCTTATTCCCTTACTCCACTCCTCTCCTCTGTCTCTACAGAGCGCCATTGAGTCTCTATTTGGGGCATCACTGACAGGAGTAGCATACTCCCTCTTTGCAGGCCAGCCCCTCACTATTCTTGGCAGCACGGGGCCTGTTTTAGTATTTGAGAAGATCCTCTTTAAGTTCTGCAAGTGAGTTTGAGCAAGTCTGCATTGTAGTAAAAATGCTCAACAGCGTTTTGTGTTGATTCCTATTGTCTAATAGTAATTCTCCTCCATGTCATCTTTGTCTATCCCAGGGACTACAGCTTGTCCTACCTGTCTCTACGGACCAGCATTGGTCTGTGGACTGCCTTCCTGTGTATCATCCTCGTGGCCACAGATGCGAGCTCTCTGGTTTGCTACATTACTCGCTTCACAGAGGAGGCCTTTGCAGCACTGATCTGCGTCATCTTCATTTATGAAGCTTTAGAGAAGCTCTTTCATCTGGGAGAATTGTACCCTGTCAACATGCATAACAGCTTGGACAACCTCACTCTGTATTCGTAAGTACTCAGATTTAAGTTACATGTATGATTAAAGGTTCATTTGTTTATTATTGTTTGCTCAATATTATATTTTTGGAATTGTTTGCGCAGGTTGCATTAAATTTAGTTCTTCAAATTGGTGTCTCTAAAAAAAGAGTCCATTAGCATTAGAGAGAGGTTACAATTTATATTATCTTCTTGTACAACTACTTCAGCTGACCGGTTCACTGGGAAAACCCTGAAGTTTTGGTAAGATTTGTAAATGGGTTTGACACAACCTCAAAGGGACTTGTGTCTCCTCCTGGTCTCAAACTAGGGACTTTCCAGATTTTCTACTACAGTCTTTAGATTAAATCCCAAAGGATTACATAAAGTAATTTCCTGTTAAGTAAAATGTAATTTTATCTGGCAGATACACTGTAGCATGTACGTAAAGTTTGCTTTAATTGAACCCTAAACATTATTTCTCACAGAAGGCTCAAGGTACAGACTTTGCTTAGTACTGGATCCTCTGTCCCCAGGTGTCAGTGCTCTCCACCAGCAAATGCTACAGATGAGGTTATGCGGAAGTGGAACCAGTCAGGATACAGTCCAGACTCTATCCAGTGGAGCAACCTCAGTGTTTCAGTAAGACTAGCGCACAGTGACCTCTAGTGTAAAAAGTAGAAATTACAAACACAGTTGTAAAATTGGAGAGCAAACAGTGAAGCTTAATGTTGACTTCTGCATTGAATCTATGTAGAGCATATGCCATAGCTTGCCCATGTGGCTGATGCCATTGCCAGCATTTAAAACTTCTATGTGTGCCGAGTCTCCATTGCTCTACAATTTTCCCACCAAAACACTTGCTAGCAGTGGAGTTTCTCTCTTCGAGTTGCTCCATTGTCTTTGAGCTGGTTTCAAAAATGGCACCAAAAGAAGTAGCTAGAAATGCATGGAAGGAAAGGTGCTGCTGTGGTAAGGTGAAGCTATATCACTAGGAAGGTGTGTGTCAGGTTACGGTGCAAGTTACTGCATAAGGTTTCAGATGCCATTATATACCTACAGTGTATATTTAAAACAGAAGTTCAATTCCACTATAAGCCAATAGACTACATTGTACAGATATTTATGCTTACTGGTAATTCATATAGTTTTAGTCATAGCATAACCACCAGCAATACATCTACATCTACCCCTGTAATACAGATCATTCATTAAAGCAACAATTCTTATCCTTTTTTTTTTTTTAAAGACATGCAAATTGCTCGATGGAGACTTTGTGGGTCCTGCCTGTGGTCACCATGGGCCATACATCCCAGATGTTCTCTTTTGGTCTGTTATCCTCTTTTTCACAACCTTCTTTTTGTCATCATTCCTCAAGCAGTTTAAAACAGAAAGATACTTTCCCACCAAGGTGAGATGTTGGGCTTAATTTGTTTACGTGTGTTATTTCTTCTGTAAAAATGAAAAAGAAATCACAGTTTTATATCTAATCATATAAAATGATGTTTAAATACTACTATTTAAAATATGAAGCATGGATAGGTCTGTAACATGACATGTGATTCTGTGTTTTGTACACCTGGTGCATGCAAGTGTGGGCAGAGTAAGCTAAAAGGTTCTGACACTATGTAAATGTTTGCATTGAGTCATTAGTACAGGAGCATGCTCAGGTGCAGAAAGAAAAGATCTTCCTGCATCCTCCCACGCAGTGCCATCTACTCTGTTATCACTCGGTGTAGGCCGCTGTTGGTATTGTGTAAACTGTAAAATCTGTAACAATTACTTTGATGGAGCTGTGACCTACAGAATGAAATGATCTTAAAGTCAAGCAGCTCCTCTCTATCATTTTATATTAAGAATACATTTGTAAAGAGTGGCTGAAGGCACATGTCAAATCCCAAAATAAATGAATCTATTTTGTATGTGTGTGTTTAAATAGGTGCGATCCACTATTAGTGACTTTGCGGTGTTTATAACCATCATGATTATGGTGCTAGTGGACTATCTAATGGGTATCCCCTCTCCTAAACTGAATGTTCCTGACCGCTTTGAGGTAGGCTTTTTGTTCATCTACAGTGCTCCATTTATTACTATTGAGTACATTTTTACTGATTATAGCTATTATCTTCTGCAAGCTTTTAATAAGGTAAAAAAAAAAATCTGTTGTTAAAGTAAATGTTTTCTAATTCTATTATATTTTATTTAATAGTTCCTTAACAGTGTCAGCAGTCTCTCCTCGGAGATGTAAAACAAACAGATTGTGTGTGCTTAAGCCTGTTTCATATACAAAAGCTCTCGTTGGTATAGTCTAGATTCTGACCAACACATTAAAAGTAATGTGTAAGATAAATATTCTGAAATATTTTCAGTTATGTTCATACCTTATATACTTAATGTGGCTTGCACTTTTCCCTTCAGCCAACTTCAAAGAACAGAGGCTGGCTGATGGATCCGTTAGGAGGAAATCCTGCGTGGACACTGCTGGTGGCAGCACTTCCTGCCATTCTGTGCACCATTCTCATTTTTATGGACCAGCAGATCACAGCAGTCATCATCAACCGCAAAGAGCACAAGCTGAAGGTTTGACTTTTATCTAAAAGTATCTTGAGAAAGTATGTGATAGGGTGCCAAGAGAGGAACTGTGGTACTGTATGAAGATGTCAGGAGTGGCAGAGAGATGTATGCTAGGGTACTGCAGGATATGTATGAGGACAGCGAGACAGTGATGATTTGCTGTAGAAGTGACAGATGGGTTCAGGGTGGGGGTGGGATTACATCAGGGATCGGCTCTGAACCCCTTCTTGTTTGCAGTGGTGATAGACAGGTTAACTGATGAGGTCAGGCAGGAGTCTCTGTGAGGAGCAGGTGGAAAGGTAATGATGTAAGGAGTAGAGTTAGTGAAAGTGGATGAGTTTAAATACCTGGGGTCAGCATCCAAAGGAGTGGACAGTGCAAAAAAGAAAAGTGAAGAAGAGTGTGCATGTGGAGTGGGTGGACACAAGTGTCAAGGGTGATTTGTGACAGAAGGACAGCAGCGAGAGCAAAAGGGAAGGTTTACAAGATAGAGGAAGACCGGTGAGAGGGTTCGTGGATGCAGAGGAGGAGGACATGCTGAGGGACAGATGATTCAGTGTGGTCAGTCCTAAAGGGAGCAGCTGGAGGAAGAATAACAAGTTGCACAATTTTTTTTTATTTATTTATTTATTTTTTACAGAAAAAAGCAAAAAACTGTTTGATCACAATTAATAAATCTGCTACATTAAAGATTATTCTCTTTAGTCTTGAAAGTTTATGTATGTCCATGTGTCTTCTTTCCATGTCTTACAGAAAGGATGTGGCTATCACCTGGACTTGCTGATAGTGGCAGTAATGCTGGGCGTGTGCTCCATTATGGGCTTGCCGTGGTTTGTGGCTGCAACCGTCCTCTCCATTTCCCACGTTAACAGCCTGAAGGTGGAGTCTGGCTGCTCCGCACCAGGAGAACAGCCCAAGTTTTTGGGGATCCGGGAACAGCGAGTAACAGGATTTCTGATCTTTTTCCTGATGGGTTGTTCTGTCTTCATGACATCAGTGCTCAAGGTGCGATGGGGTTGTCAGTGGAATATTATTTGCTTCTTCGTTAGGATTTGCTTCACCCTGTAAATCACTGTATATAAGAATGCCTTTTGATTATCTAACACAACTAACTAAATTAGTTTGCAACAAAATACTCTGCAAGCTTTTTCTTTAATGTACCGTTAAGGTAAATATTTTAGAATATGTTGTGTCATTTGTGCTTTCGACAGTTTATTCCAATGCCGGTTCTGTACGGAGTCTTTCTCTACATGGGCGTCTCTTCCCTCAAAGGCATTCAAGTAAGTCTCTGCCCTGCTGTCTTTGAAGATAGTGCTGCCCTTCTATTCAGAACAGAGCAGGACTCTGGAGCTGTTAGTAAAGATAAGTTTGCCCCCTGCAGTTGCAAACCTTTGATGGTAATTCAGAGTCCTTAGGAGCTTCTCTAAATGTGTTTCCTCCTCTGAATAATGTATTAAGTAGGGACTTTCATGCATTTGTATTTCTTAACCGTTTCACTGACTCTTTTTACTCTAGTTCTTTGACAGAATAAAACTGTTTGGCATGCCTGCAAAGCACCAGCCTGACCTGATCTACCTGCGCTATGTGCCACTGTGGAAGGTCCATATCTTCACCCTGATACAGCTCAGCTGTTTGGTGCTGCTCTGGGTAATCAAGGTGTCTGCAGCAGCTGTTGTATTCCCCATGATGGTAATGACTCGGCCTTACTTATTGTATCATTTCATTTTTACTGGATAAAAGAGTTATAGAAATGGAGTGTTGTAATATCACTGTTATTGATCATTCATCTATATTTTGTGCCAGTATAATAGAGGATTTATGATATTAGTAGATATAATTTTATTGTGTAATTTGATCAGTTTATAATTGGTTTCATCTGTATTTCTAGGTTCTGGCGCTGGTCTTTATCCGAAAGCTTCTAGACCTTTTCTTTACGAAGAGAGAGCTGAGCTGGCTCGATGACTTGATGCCAGAGAGCAAAAAGAAGAAGGAGGATGATAAGAAAAAGAAAGCACGTGAAAACCTGGTAAAACTCATTCGTTTTCCAGAAGTGAACACCACAAGTTCATTTGTAATTTGAATGAGAAGTTTTGCTTTTCTTTGCATTAACAGAAAGATGGCTGTAGCAGATTTTGTGTCAAAGATGGGGTAGGCAGCATTTTACTGGCATCACTGGACAGAAAAAAAAAATCATATTAACTTTTCAGCTCAATGCATATGATAGGAAACAAGACTGCTGTCCCTCTGCCACGGCGTTTTCTAAGATCTAACCCATGACAGGATCCAATCACAAGCCGTTTCCAATGGTAGTAACTAGTATAAAGAACTAATAAATTAAAATAAAAAAAATTGGAATTAAGGTTTGGTAGGATTAAGGATTAAGCAGACAACCTTGACCCTGAGAGTGGAGTTCAGAGCATTTATGAAGAGCTCATACACGTGCTCTTCCTGTGGGAAGAACTGAGAAGTGAGAGGAAAGAGCTGGAGCATAAAAGCTGACAATTTTCAGTATCTGCTTAAAGGTCACACCACTTCTGCTTCCAAATGATACTAAATTAAAACTGCTCCTCAGTTACAAAAACTTACTAGATGAGATATATTACTTCCTACTGTACTTCAAGACATTCACTGAACTGACAAAAATGTAGTTATCTATTTTTTTCTTCCTAATTTGCATTTAAACAGTAATACTGAAATATCTCTCCAAATGCTCCATCTGTCTTTGTTGTAAACAACAGCTTTCCAGATCATGTAAATCCTTCTGAAGCTCAAACTGGAAGACAGTTTAATTATATTACAATTGAGTGGGTGCAATCAAATTGCAAATCAAATGGTTGTATTGGTCTTGCAAGGATGGCTGTTATGGCGAACAGAGATTTTGAATGAAATGCTTCCTGTGCTACACAGCCAGACGAGACCAAAAACCAATAAAATGTAAGCCCAGGCCAGTAAGCCAAATGTTGAAGGTGATTTAAATATCAATACAACTGTGAGACTCAAGTGTTGGAGGATGAACCTCACTGCATTAATAACTAGTTTTTAAAATATAGATGTATTTGAATCTAGGAGGAAGAGTCTGGACTTGAAGAAGAAGAGGAGATGGGGATTAAGGACACTTATGAAGACTCCAACCGGCTCAACATGCCAGTGAAGGAACTGTCAGGGAGGTGAGTAATGCACTCCATCAAACATCCTTTAAATGTCAGATTGTGGGATGGAGAGCTGAATCTTATTGTAAATTTCCACTTGGGAGTGAAGCGTGTTGGTGTTAGTCACCGTAAATCTCACTTACTACTGTAATATTTTTATCTCATGGCCTCATGGCTAAATGTATTTACAGGTTTTTGAGCCAGATAAATAAAGATTTAACTACTGTCGTATGTCTTGATTTCTCCCGTTTCTAAACTTTTAAGAACTTTTTTTTTTATGTACAGCTTGAAATGACTGTTTAAAGACTGGTCGTCAGCTGTGTGTTATTTTGTCCATGTTAACAGATCATACCGAATAGGAGTAGTGACCCAAAGCCTCCCAGTGGAAGAAGAGGTAGCAGGGCTGTGTGTCTAATAAAAAAATCTCTGACCCACATTGCTGCATATTAACCCTGCTGATAGTTGGTGCACGGGTGAAATTTTCAGTCCATAGAAAAACAGGTTTTTAAAACAGATGGTTTTAAAAACACTGCTTTTTGTATTCTTTTTATTTTTATTATTATTATTAATTGTCTAAAGGTAAAAAGGTCTATGATAGAATGATGTTCTTATTTAACTAATAATCTGCACATAGTCAAGTCTCAGTATACTTTTTTGCCTAAAATGCAAACAGCTCTTAATACATGTTAACACAGAAGTTTGTTTGTGTTGTGTCTGGTCAGCCATACTGTGTTGTTAATTTGGTTTAATCTCTAATATATGCATGTTTGTGTCTTCCTCTCCTGCACTGATCCTGTCCCACTGTTTTGATGTCTACATGCCTGTCTTCTCTTTTTGTTTCTGTTTGTGTGTGTGTTTGCATTTTGGCATGTAGTTCTGACAATGACCCCTTGGTTGTAAATATCTCTGATGAAATGGCCAAAACCGCAGTGTGGAAAGCAGTGAACTCGAGTGCAGAGTCTTGTGTCCAACCTGTGAAGCTTAGCGGAAGGTAGCTATGCCATCTTCCTGGAGCCCCTGCACCCAACTCTGTTACTTCAATGTGATATTATGCTCACTAAAAACACGAGGGACTGCTCGATAGTGCTATCTTAATTTACGCTGAAACTAGTTACTGCCTGAAGTCCACAGCGATTGCAGTTTTGAGTGTCGGGAATCAGTTTAACCCTGTAAAAGCAAACATAATAGTTCCTGCTTCGTTTAGCTATAGCTGTTAAACTGACTTGAGTTGACAGGAATATATTTGCTGCAAAAGGGAATTCCTCAGTAACAGTTTGACAGAGTTTGCCTTTCCAAGAAAATTAAATCAGGTTTTGACATGCATTACTGTGATAAGGGTAGAGACACTTAGAACCAGGAGATAAACAGTAATCATTTCTATCAGGATTCTGATTGGTTCCACATTCAGACTGCACCATGTTTCTCTAATCCTAAACATACTTGCTGTCATGATGCGTATCTCCTAAAGTCTCAAAGATTGTAATAATTTGAGTAGGTGAATTGATGCAAAGAGGAAAAACACAGTACTGTGCAAAAGTCTTGTGCTACCCCTTATATAGACAGACTTCCTTGTTATTTTTTTCTTTGTAAAGGTATTTTAGTTTTTGTATTATTTGCTGCTTTTGCACTCATCAGTCCGGTCCTTTTATCTGTATCTTTTTAGAAAAATGTTTTTTTTGTTGTTTGTTTTTTTAATTCATTTATCGCTGATCTATGAATCACTGAAGCATAAAACAGGGACCTAACCGATAAGACCAGTGTTATGTTGTTGTAAGCCAATTTTAAGCTGTATAGTTGGATTCTTTGTTACCAGCAGTCTTTTACATAAACACATAATTTGCTTTCATTAATTTAGTTCATTCTGAAAAAGAACCCAAAGGTTAAAAAGGTTTGTTCATTGGTTTAGTTGGTATTTACCAAAGAGCTATCAACCAAAATCTTGGCATATCTCACCATGGTGTGTCAAAAGGAAACGGGGAGAGGAAGGCTGTATGTCAGAGTGGACTGGACTGAAGTCAGAGCAACAGATCTTATGGAGTGATAAATGCAAATGTAGGACTTTTGGTTCAAATCGTTTTCCATATGTATGGAGGAGGTAAGGACAGACGTTTAACAGTGAGTGTCTACAGCATCTCACAATAGAGTCTGCATGTCAGTTGTTGTTGGAGATCTCATAAAAATGTTGGAAATACGAATCAAGAAGATTACAGATTTTGAGCCACCTTGCAATATCATCCGGTGAGCATGTGATTGGCTATCAGTCATGGACTGGCCTCCCCAGAGCCTGGACCTCAACATTACTGAAGTAGTATGGGATCATCTTAACAGAGAACAGAACAAAAGGCAGCAGACATCCAAAAGAGAGGTTCAAATGCCTGAAGGTTGGCTAATTTACAAGGAACATTGAGAAGAAAGCTTTCCTAAGAGAGTTCAGTCTGTGTTGAAACATAAAGGGGATCATATGGCTGTGAAGGTTCTCAGTCCTCGAGGTGGTAGTAAACTAAAGGACTTAAAGTATCTTGAAGACGTTTGAACTCTCATCTGAGAAGCTTCTTCAGTCAACATAGATGGCCTCTTTTACTCCTCTTTATATAACCATTTATATCCAGTGCATTCGGAGTGCTCAGACCTCTACATTGGAGAAACTAACAGCCACTTCATAAAAGCATGGCATAATATAGAAGAGCCACCTCAACAGGACAAAACTCGGCTGTTCACGAGAAGACGGATGGTTTGAAAGAGGAGTGAAAAAAGCCATCGATGTCCACTGTGAGCGACCATCTTTGGACAGAAGATGGATCTTCTCTTCTGATCGTCTAGTGGTCTTTGCCTAGTTGCTTTAAGTTCTAACTATAAGTTCAGTCTCTAAAACCTTTGCACAGTGCTTTGTGTTGACAAATTTTTTGCCACAGTTCTCTCATTAAGTCCCGTCCTTACCAAGGTGTACTGAAGCTGGTAAAACCTTGTTAGTGTTTATAATTAAGAGCTATCACTCCTCTATCTGATAGAAATCACACATTTGTAGTTGCTCACAAGCCTTAACACCTCCATAAATCTGCCTACGCACTAAATTTCTCTCTATTTGTTAATCCCTGAACAGCCAGGAAAAGGTGGCCTGTGTTAGAGTCAACGTCAGCCCAGACACACCTGGAAGAGACTCCACCACCGAGACGTTCCTGTAATAAATTGCAAACCTCCTTTTGTCCTCAATTCCTTCTTCTTCACAACACTTTTACCACACCGATGGGTGCAATCTTAGAGGGAATCGGGGGGGAGCAGCACAACCTGTCTGCAGAGCTCCTTCAGGGCAGCAGATGAGCTCCCTTAAAGATGCGAGTCCTTCTTCAACACACATCTTGAAGTCCTTCATGTACAGAATGTGTACGAATGGTTGCCAAGATGTACTATAAAGGATAAAACAACAGGAACAAGGGAAGGAACAAAGGAATTCTGCTGTAACTGCCCACCGATGTTCACTGTTCAGAAATTCTCTGTCTCGCAGCCATTTATTACTCATTTAAAGCACAGACACCAAAGGAAGGGGCCTCACTGGTGGAGGTGTTCAACTGTGTGAACTTTACTTTTAAACCATTGTAACTTTTATTTATGTTTATTTCGTTTTTATTATTTTAGCTGTTTATTTTACTCTACTGTTTTTTTTTCCTTGTTAGCATTCGTTTCTTTATATTTAAGGTGGAACTGACACCTTACACTAAAGTACACCAGCTTTGAAACCTTTTTGATTAAAGCCATTCAGGTACTGTCGGCACCAGATAATTCTATTTTATATTTGGTCTGGCACAATAAATGACACAAACCAAAACAGACAGAGGTACATTCAGATATTACTACTACTACTACTGCACCACTAATACTACAGCATACATCTTAGTCGAATTTGCTCATAAATAATCTCTCCTGCCTCTAGGGGAACACTCAGTATTGATACTGCTGCTCAAAATTAGTTTTTACTGTAAAGCCTCACTGTTCATAGTGTACGTGATCTTATTGAAATGTCATGCGTATGTGTACCGTGTTTCTTTTTGTTTGTAATATTGTAGAAAACTACTTCAGAGGCCATATGATGTCTGTACTGTAGAGTAAGCACTTTGCCAGTATAGTTTCCTACCTAAGATGGATTATGGTGTGTTAATAAAAAGGTTACACCTCCTCCCTCTGTATTTATACATCATTTAAATGTTAATTATACAACTCAGGAATCTCGAGTGATTTCTGACTGTCGCCATTTGATATTTTAACAGTCTGTCCACTGAGTTTCTCTCATCGATGTCGTCACAACTATTTTACCTAACGCTGTAAATCATAACATATAGAAAGGTGCAAAAAAAACAAAAAAACAAAGAGAGAGAATATTTGTGACCCCCTGATAGTGGCACCTGTTTTTATACTGTCTATATTATTGTATTATTATGACTGTATATGTGCGTGCGTGTGTGCGTGTATGAGCGAGCGTGTGGTATAAAGATAATTTGTTTAGCGTTGCAAATCATAAATCATTTTATGCAAAATATTTCTACTGTATATGTAAAAGAATATACTATATTCTAGGAATTCTTATTTTGCTGACAGCGGTCCTGTTTTAGCAATAAGTATTCCATACTGTGCAATGGACGGACTCCTGAACTTGGCTAATATTCAGGCAAAGAATTATTCATCAAACGACTTCTGTGTATGTTTAATCTGCTCTGTCTGTGTGTAGCTACAGTGACTAAACGGACAATAGCTTATGTGCCTTGTTGAAGCTCTTTGTGTACAAGTCTAGTACTGATAGTTTAAGTGTTCAGAGGAGAGGTACGCGGTGGCACCCAAATGCCAAAGACGGAGCGTCGTTACGAGAGTGAACGAGGACACGGCTCGTTCTTCCTGTCGTAGTGTAATGCCATGTCTGTGTGAAGGTTGTAGCCTGAGCCATTGACTCAAAACAGTGTAGTTCAATTAATCTTCCATTTACAAATGTAACTAAATACTGTTCGTCTGTGTGTGTTTGTGTGTTCTACTATCACAGCTAGTGTTTCCTCACAACATAAAAGCTCTGTACTCAATTTTAAGGTACTGTTTCTTTTCTAAGTGATTAGTGTGTGTCAAAGTGTTGTACCGTCAGCATCCAGAATGAAGTGACATCTATATTAATTTATATATTTGATTAGGGGGAAATGATTTATGTGTTGCTATTTCACTACATATGTGGACATTAAAATGAAATGTATAATGTTGTCATTAGAATAATCACAGACAGTTAATGTCCACCAACCAGCTAAGAATTTACGATTCCTGGTGTTTATCTTGTTTTTCCACATTATGAGGTTCGAGTCTGGATAAGCGATCGGTAACACGAAGGAGTTTCTGGCCTCTATTGTCACACCAACATCACTGGGTAGAAAATGCATTTGTTTTGTACAGACATCAGCGAAGCACACAGCGTCCAGTTGTTAACTTGAACGATGACTCTTCTGTCATGGCTGATTGTTGAAAAGCAATAAAAATGAATACAAGGTGATTTATCTTCTGTCTTCTTTTAAGAAGTACTGATTATTTCATTATTTTAGGATTTGCAGGTCACATTTTAGCTTATGTTGTCTTGCTTAAAACTTGATAAATAACCTAGGTTTTCAATCAGCATGGTTTAAAAACCAGAACTGTGAAGTGCGCTCATTAGGCCTTATATTAGGTACATCTGTTATTGTTTAAACCATAGACAGGTCAGCAGCAGCGCCATGTCCATGTGGCTGTGGACAAGTTTAAAGTGAAGGAAAAATTGTGGCATATTTGTTGGTGACAGACAGGCTACCATCTCTGAGGCTTACAGGGAATAATCTGAAAAGAGAAAATATTGTTTGAGTGAAAATGTTCAGTTGATACCAGAGGTCAGGGGAGAATGGGCAGACTGCTTTGAAGTGACAAGAAGGCCAAAAGTAACCCCTAGTTACAGCCAAGGTATACAGAAGTACATCTTTGAATGAACAGCAGGTCAAACCTTGAAGCAGAGAGGCCTTAGTAGATGAGAGACCACAACGAGTGTCGCTCCTGTCAGCTGAAAACAGGAAACTGAGAGAACATTTCACACAGGCTCGCCAAATTGTTGCTTGTCTGATGTGTCTCGATTTCTGCTGCCACACTCGGTTAGTAGGATGAAAATTTCACATAAAAAGCATGAAAGCATTTATCCATCATGATTTGTATAAATGGTTTAAGCTACTGCTGGTGGTGTAATAGTGCAGTGGATAGTTTTGGATTTCTTTTGTACCAACTGAGCATTAAATGACAAAGCTCGTTACTGACAAGTTTTACCCCCAATCTGAAAACAATGCATCCATTAGGGAAAGGCGTCACAGTGTTCAAATGATCTCAAACTGCTTTCTCCAACATCAGCATAATAGTTTGTCTTTTTGGGGGAGGGTTGAAGACAACCGGATGTTTTTTGTTTTGAAGACAAGAGGTGGCAGCAGAGATCTGTTATAAACCACTGCAGACAAATACTGCAGGCATTTTTTCAGTTTTATAAGTCACACTGCAGTGGTTTCACTTAATTGGTCGATTAAACCTCTTCTAGGGACTAATAAGCTCATTTTTCTCCACCAGGAGCCAGTTAGAAAATACATAATACACATTTTTGTTTCATACACTTACACTCTAAATCTATGTGCCTAAAGAAAGGCCCAAATAATTTACAAGTCAACATGAATACACTCTATATGCCTCTGAGCCACTGAATGCAGGAGGAACTGCAATCAGACCATTTTTGGTGTTACAACATAAGAAAATAGACACAGAGGAAAGAGGTTAAACCTCTTGAAGATTTTTCATTGAATAACACAAGAACTAAGCAAAGGCCACAGTTTGACAATATGTTTTGAGGAGGGAAGGGCAAATACGTATTTTTAGTTCAGGACTTTATTTTTAAATATGTTCTTTCATGAGTGTACTTCAGCATTAATGTCCTACGCAAGAAACCATGTCATGGAAAAGATTTCACATACTTCACTTTGAAGTACCGCCAGAAATGAAATCACAGTCCCAGCAGTTTCTTACGGTTATTAAATTAACGGTTACAGTAATTTAGTTTTTAATTCTCCTGACTGAGCATTATTTTTAAGCAGCACGTGCCCAGCACTGTTTCCGGCCCGTGCATCTGGACCAGAGCTTGCACAGCTAACATTAGAATAGTAAGTACTCACTTCAAGTATTCGTTTTATTAAAAAAAAAAAAAAAATCTTCCGGCTAGAAAGTATATTGCAATTTGTAGCCCGGTGAAAAATAAATTCAGGATTTGTTGGTCATAAGAGAATTAAAGCTGAAATCCTGCTCGGTGCGAACAATTCAGTCATTATTTGTGTTCCTCTGTTGCCAGTTAGAAACGAATAACCAGGTGATTGAATTACAATGAACAGGATTTTAATAAATGTCACTTTGGTACACAACATACTAAATGAAGTAGAAGTAGGCATTTTTCAGAAAATCGAGAGATGCACAGTGGCCTTTAAAAACAAACAAACAAAAAACTGAGATTTTTTTTTATTGTCTTCTCAACAGCCAGAACTTCAGTCAAAATAATAATTTCTTCTTTCATTCAGTAATGTGCGACTGTCCGAAAGCATCGGTTGTACATCATTTCTCTTCAAAAAAAACCAAACAGACAAGAAAATCACACCTCACTAGCCAGCATCACTGGGTTTCACTTAAACACAGTACAAATGTGTTTCATAAAGTCTTGGGCCAAAATAACTCATGTATTACAGGCGCTACATGATTCACTATTAATTACTGAAATTCAGCTGTTACAATAACGTGGCTCTGTCTTATTGTAATATAACGACAATTACAAATAATTCATTACAATTCGAGCAAAACAACTTTTTGAACAATGGCTTCTTACAAAGAAAAAAATAAAGATTTAGGTGCCAAAAACGCAGCAGTTACTTGTCGTCCCTATGTTTACATGCCGTCGATAGCAATCAATTCGTACACGGTGAACAAACTTCTTGTTTGTCAGCTTAAAATGTTTGTCTTTGTGCAGACAAACAAAACAACTTCACATAAAATTGCCTTTTTTTTCCTTGTTTAAATCGGCGTGCTGTGGATCTGCTTAAAGTTTCACGTAGACTATTGGGAAACTGTAACACTGCATTTGTAAAAGAAAGAGTTTCCCTAAGCTGGAGAGATATTCACCCTCCTCTTAAAGAAAATGCTTCGGTGGGGAACTCTGGCAGCACATAGTGCTTGTGGTTCAGTTAGCGCCGTTTGGTGGCCCCTCTGGGATGAGTGACATGAAAAAGGTTATGATGAATGACCACGTGGAGGACAAGAAGCCTGTGTGGGGGGCGCTGTTAGGGTCTTCCGCTCCTTCCTCTCCGCTTTCCCCATCCTCATCGTCGGAGCCGTCGTCCAACATTCCGTCCTATATGGGGGAAGTCAAATTACAAGAATCAAGTGAGATTTTAGTTCTCCCTAGCTCGCAGTGTGCAAGAATAGACTAAAATACATTAGTCATATTTGACTGTGAAATGAGATATCTGCTAAATTAGCTTCAGGCATAACACCAGCCCCACACCTTATCTGCATACTTATAGATTCTTTTCTTCATTCCCCCGATGAAGTCAAAATACCATTTCAGTATTTTTAACTCATCTTTTCCTGCCACTAGAGCTGCAAATTACATTTTTTCTAACCTAATTAAAACAGCAACATAATTAACAGACTACTTGAAATCAAGTAAATGTCAGAAAACAGTGAAAAGCCTAACTAAACTTCTCATAACCCACTTGACCTCATTTTTCATGATCTTTGTTGTTTTCTTAAATTGAGCAGTCTACAATACAATACCACTGTTATGAGCTTTTAAAGACAAGCTGTGTACTATATCCTACGGAAATCTGGAAACCGATACTTCATTTCACAGCTTGTACTGCAGATAAAAAATAAACAGTACTGATTACAATCCAATCTGAGTTCTGAGTAAAGCGCCGGTGGATGAGAGAGGCAGTTACCATTTCTTGTAAGTCTTGGTTTTGTGGCTCTCCCTCGCCATCGTCTTGATTGCCTCCGTCTCCAGGAAGCTGAAGATCGTTCTCCAGGTTAAAGGGAAACCAGCCGGCCTGGTGCCTGCAGGCAGAAAAAACAAGAAAGGAAATTACAAATGTTTCACAGTGCGGTCATTATCAATTTATTATCAATTATACTCTAGAGCAATCTTTGAGGTACTTATAGTGTGGTACGAAAATGACGAATCCCAGTCGTGTTTTTAAAAGACATTTTTATAAATATTCTAAGAGCCCTTAATGTAAAGATAAAAGCAAAATATGTAAGAGTAATGCATTGTACAAATGTAAACTTCTGTTGAGTATTCATTACTTTAAAATTCAGCCACTTCTTTCCAGTTATATTAGAGCGATACAACAGGGAATCTTCAATGCAGCTTCATGGGAAGACACAGGAAATTGCTCTAATCAGAAAGCATTCAACCATTGTGGCCTTCGTTTTATAGGCAACCATTTTTTTTTTTTTTTAAAGATAAATGCTTTCCGGAGAAAAGCATTTATCTATTGTTGTGAATTTCGATGCGAGTATCACCCACTATCAGTGCTTTTGTTAAAGCACAATTTCAAAAAGGCACTTACAAAATCATGATACCCAACAATGCAATAACAGAACAAACATTACTGTAAAGTACAGATAGGCATGGTTTTCGAGTATTTGTTACAGTCACGTAAAAAATCAAATTTTTTTACGTGACTGTTTCTTACAATATCCAATTTCTTGTTTTTCCCTTCGCCTGGGAGGATGTAACATTCTAGTACCACAAGAAAGTAACGATAAAGCACCTTTGAGTCATTTGCCAGCCTCTATTAATCAACAATACCAGAATCCATCAAGATGTAGTACAGCAAATACGTGTGTCGACAAATGATCAAATAGTCTGCATTGCAAAACAAGCAAAACAAGATGTTTAACAGGATGTTTTAGTGTAGTTCTGATGACTGTATCATAATGATGAGATGATGGGCATTTAAAAACACACGCCTAAAGTAAACTCATCACTCACAGGTAAAGCACCAGCATGGCCATCATCACCATGACAAAGCGGCTGAAGGACGAGTAGAAGTAGACTATACTGAGTAAGATGGCAGCGCGTGAGAATGTGTACACCCAATCCAGCCAGTCCCGATTCAGCTCTTCCTCATTCAGGATCTCCCCTCCTTGGGCATTCATCTGGACTTCTGGGTTGCCGTGGCGACCCACCTGCGGCCGTTGACTCTGGGGATGGGACTGGTTAGACTGGGTCGAGGGTTGGTCGGGCCTGAGGTGCTGAGAGGAGGCAGCTAGTAACTGACTACAGGAGAAAAGACAGACGGTGGTAACACTGTTGGAACAGGGCCTGAAAAACTTTTTTGTTTTTAAATGGAGAGACTAGCGCGCAAATGGACTTACTAATGCATGTAGTACTGCCTGGCGTACAGCTGCTGCCACCACATGAGTGTCATGGGGTTGTAATAAGCGGGCATATTTGTGGGGGGCGTAGACTGAGCAGAGTGTTGGTTCCAGCTGGAAAAAGACAGGGTGCATTATGAAAATAGTGACAGTCTCCATTTTTGGAGAGAAAAGGTTTTAGTCAGAGCGAAAAGGAAAACATCAGGATTGTAATAAAAAGATTACTGTTAATAAGGGTATTCATTCAGTCAATATATAACCAATGCTTTTGTTTATCACTTGGCCGGACATAACAGGAAAAGACACCCTCACTAAACCAGAACAACTCCTACATGTGTACACAACCTCACTACAACTGTTGTAAGAAGTTTACACTCACCATGGCAACATTATAGTAAATTCAGGCTTTTAAGGATTTCTGCAAAATTTGTAATTTAATTAGAATTTTCTCTAATCCATACAGGTTCAATAAATCACTTTATAAGTGATGCTGAAGGCTCTACAGTGTCATTTACTTTGACAAGGTCTGATTAGTCATCACAAATGAGCATAAAAGGATTGGAGCACTAATTTGATTGACAAATATTCAGCACATTTGGAAAGTCCAAGGAACTCAGTAAAGATCCCTGAAGATGAACTATATGTTTACACTAGCTGGAAAGCTCTCTTGGAGCCATTTATAAACAACTGCAGAGTCCTAAATAATAAGGTCAAACAAATATATGTAAGAACAAGTTATTGAAATGTGTCGCCACGTTTCCACGGTCTGGAAGAAGATCCAAACTATCAGCTTCAGGGGAGATTGGTTAGGATGCTCAGGGAAACCCAGGAACCAACCATAGTGGGTGTGCTAGCATTATGCTCTGGGGCTGTTTGTATGCCAGTGTTACAGGCACATTACACAAAGTGGATGGAATAATAAAGAATAATAGAATAAAGAATAAATCATTTCCCCTAGGGATCAATAAAGTATTTTGATTCTGATTCTGATTAAAGAAGGACCACCTCCAAATTCTCCAACTTGACCTCAAATCAGCAGTTAGACGGTTCAAAATTGGAAACAATGGGACGCTACAACAGACAAACTGAACTTTTTCCGCTGTTGTAGCATAAGCTAAAACTACTGTGCTGAAAGTTACCAAATCAGTAAGATTGCCATTGCAACATTTACATAATAATGTCCTGAGTAACATGTTAAAACTACTTACATGATGAAGTTTATAAGCAAGAGGTTTGCATTGTTTTTCTATTTTCATCATTAGTCAGTGTAATGAATCAGCTTCCTGAACTACCCTCTACCCGGTGACGTGCGGTGAGGTTCATGGCTGGTGAGGCACTGACGTCATCACAGTCAGATTTACAAACATATGAACCCTACAGAGTAGCTTATTCACCCTTTCACTGGCAACAGTTAACGTGTTTTGTTTAAAATTTCATATCAGCATTCTTTACATATACAAACTAGCATAGAAAAAAGTAACTTAAAAAAACGTTATCGTCATACCTTTACTTATAAATGAAGTCCTGCTTCGATTTAAAGTCCAGTTTAGAAAATTCTTTCAGTTTAGATATGTAATCTTCCATTTTGAAAATAAGGCCAAGCAACAGGAAAAAATAACTGGATGGCTGCACTTCACTTGCTAACTGTTTACTGCTGTCACAGTGACAGCTGCAGAATAATAGAATTAGTGACAGTGTCACTGGGATCACCAGCGCCCCCTGCCATGAGGCAGGAGAACTGCGTGCCTCACCTAGTGTAGTTTTATGATCGCTCAGCACAAGAATACACACAGTTGTTGATAAAAAAAAAAAAACACTGTGCATTATATACACCAGCTAAAATATGGAAATTTAGTTCATATAGTAAAAGTGTTCGACATTTTAATAGCGACATGCAGAGGGACAGCAATACGGTCTCACTGCATAGCATGCCAGCACCGTTAGCATAGTCATTGCGTAATCCACGGTGAGGCTCAGCGGGCTGCTGCCTCACCGCTCGTCTCTTCTTAGTATTTGAACGGTAAATGTGAAAATTCAGCGATTTTGAAAAAAAATCTAAAAATGGTGACGTTAAATGGAAAAGAACTTTAAAA
>VUQR01022708.1:0-25262 GCA_015108515.1 Hemichromis elongatus
ATCATCAAATTCGCCGACGATACGACCGTAGTGGGGCTCATCAGTAACAACGATGAGTCTGCGTACAGAGATGAGGTGAAGCAGCTGGCTGCCTGGTGCAGTGACAACAACCTGTCGCTGAATGTGGACAAAACTAAAGAAATGGTCATCGACTTCAGGAAAGCTCGCTCCACTCACACACCACTTAGCATCCACGGTTCCACGGTTGAGACTGTAAAAAACATCAAGTTCCTGGGAGTTCACATCTCACATGATCTCACCTGGACCACCAACACCATCTCCATCACCAAAAAGGCCCAGCAGCGTCTACACTTCCTGAGACGACTGAGGCGAGCCAACCTGCCCCCTCCCACCCTCACCATGTTCTACAGGGGCACTATAGAGAGCGTCCTAACCAGCTGCATCTCCACCTGGTTCGGAAACAGTACTGTTGCTGACATCAGGCGGCTTGAAAAGATCATCAAAGCAGCTGGAAACATCATCGGAACGTCTCTTCCGCCACTGCAGGACATCTTCCACAGACGCTGCATCAAAAGGGCCTCCTGCATCGTGCTCGACCCCTCTCATCCTTCACACGGACTTTTCACGCCCCTTCCATCTGGCAGGCGCTTCCGTAGCATCAGGTCTCGGTCTTCCAGGATGCAGGATAGCTTCTTTCCACAAGCCATAAGACTCTTGAACTCACTCCCAGCCATTATACTTTCCCCCACACATATACATAGACTGTGAAAGAACTATGTTGCACAACTGCACTTCAACTTCAACTGTTTAAGAATACGGCATCCGACTTGATCTAGTTTTTAACTTATTTAAAACCTTGTCCACTTTAAAATGCATATTGCACATTCCCTAGTTTAAAATGTGTCACTTATTTATGTATATTTTATATGTTTATTTATTCTATGCTGTTTTATGTTTGTCTTTCACTGAAAAACCTGGAGCCACGTCGTCTCGTCTCTCTATGTACTTGTACAGTGTATAGTAGAGATGACAATAAAGTTGACCTTGACTGCACCAACATGACGCTGCAGGAGGTAGGTTCAATGTTATCAACAAAATGATCTGATAACAATTGCTGGGACTTTCAGGCTGAAAAGAGCAACATGTGACACTAAACCGATTAGCAGTTCATTGAAGACCACAGCCAACAAACCGGAGCAATTACAAAACAAAACAACAAATCTAATCTGCACCCGTACCGCTTCCAGATTGCACAGCTTTTTTGGTATTTAAGCACTGTTATCCTAATTGGCAGGTGGCAGCTCATGCTACAGATACATTTCAATAGTAATGTTAATGACCTGCCATACACTGCCGGTTAGCTTTCCTGAGCACACTTTTAAAGGAAAAGACTTTCCTACTCAACGCAAGATTTACCTGGTCTGTGCCTTTAGCAACTGTTTAATTAAATAACTGATTTACATGCTGGGCACCTTGGTGCTGCTAACCTCTCTTCACATACATTAGTTATAAGGTGTTACAGCGTGCACAAGGGCACTTGCAGAGTACCCTGTTGAGTTCATTAGGGCTGCCGCCTGCTCCGAGGAATATTCTTGTTTCTTCAGCTCAGACGATTGACTCGGCTGAAGTCAGCTGAACTCTCTTGGTAATGAGGACTTTGCTGCAGGTCTGTTGCTGGATTTCACTCAGCCATTTAGAGCTTTGTGAATAAAGTTAACTCTTAACTCTGGTCTGAGGGAATAAATTGTAAGCTCAGGCCCTTCAGCTACTCCGCCCAAAGAATGACATCAAATGCAGCTGTCATAGACGCTGCTTTGTTAGTGGAGTATAAGGTTGCACACTATGTTGTCAAAGCAACTTCCACCGATACCTAAAAAGAACCCCAAAAACAACCCGAGATGTTTTCAAAATGAACTGAGCACAAAACGCAAACCAATTGAAATAGATTTATTATTGTTTAAACTTGTGTGCAGTCTTTATGATCACATCCGTGAAAGGCACTTTATAAATAAATAATATAGTGCTTTTCTACTCTGAGCACTAAAAAAAGCACTTTAGTACTACAGGCCTTTCACCCATTTACACACATACACACACACACACACTAACCATGCAAGCACCTTTTTCCGATGCCACCGATTATCTTGACCATAGATGCTTCAAGAACTGATCTTTCGATTAGTTAATAGTAGATCCATTTTACCTCCCAAGCCACAGCCGCCCTGCTAAAGTAGTGATACAACAACTGATCTAGTGGATCAATGGTTTTAAACCAATCCTAATAGATTATATTTCACATAAAGATTTGCATCTTGAGCAACAGTTTAGCTCAGGCACTGAGCAGAAGACCAAATGCAGGTAGCCAGGGTTCATGTCTTCCCCGACCTCTTACTTTGTGCTTTACCGTCTCCTCCTCCTTATAAATGAACTAATAAAAGGTAAAGGTGTCCACTTTTCCATCACTACAATATTGATAACTTAATTACTGCACGTGTCCAAATTTTAGAGTATGACTGGAAATGGTAAACAACATTTTTCATCTAAACTAAAAAAAAAAAAAAAAAAAAAAACCTCCATAGGAAATTAACCTTAAGGGCTTTGTGTGACTGATAAAAACAAGCCAACTCCCAAAGCAAGTTCATTTTCATTTTGAACCTGCAGTTACTTGTGATAAACTTGAATAAATCCAAAAAAAAAGACGGTGCAGTTAAACTGCACCAAAGGGTTAACTTCGGCCTGACTTGTTTCTTGCATACAAGCAGAACACAGCTTGGAAGTACAAGAAGGAACTTCTGAGCCTCTAAACAAATAAGCTTTCCGTGCCACTGTCAGTCATTATGTTAATTCACTAATGCAGATTAAAAAGTAATTGTTAACAATGTTTACACATAATAATCTGCATTGGCTGACTGCTGTGGAGCAGATAAGAATAGGCTGTAAAGATGTCCAGTGTAGGGCTTTATATGCTTCATTACACACTTTTGTTCCCAGTGAGTTAATTTAAATAGATTCTGTGGGAGCAAAACCAACTGTGACCTTATCTTCCCCTTTCATTTTCTCTTGCCCGCTCCACTTTCACCTTGTGTACAGTAATGAGGTGTCAGTTTAACCTGCAACTTTTTGTGGAAGTTGTATTTGTGTTGTTCGGAGACAAACCTGAAAGATTTTTGTGAACGCTCACACGAGCAGTAGCTTGATCAAATCTACAGTCTTAGAAAATACTAGCATTCAGAGCAAAGCTTCACTTTACCTTGGCTTGATAAAACACACACACACACACACAGCTGGTGTGGAAAGCTCTGGAAAAACAGGAGCCTCAAAAATAATCACACATTATGAAGGTTTTATGATTTGTTCCAGAGGTAAGAAAACCTATTACAGATCCCAAATGAAATTTGTTATGCTAATAACTAAAAATCCAACAATGTTCCTCATCAGTATGTCATGCAGTGCGCTTGGCTAAGTGTTTATTTTATTTACTTATTTAATATTTTCCATCTTAGGTGCCTCCACTCGGCAGTTTGTCTCATGCTGTTGACGTTCACTGGATAAACATCACGACACAAAAGTCGGGTCCATGAACGAACAGAGAGAAACTGGTTGATGGTTTTAGATTTACGGATTATGGGTGTTTTGTTTTACTTAAAGTCAAGCTTGAGGACAGGCTTCGTTTTTCAATACTGACGAAGGAAATGCTACACTAGATACTGCACTGAGTCGCAGATACTCGTGGAGACCATTCCTGGATAGACTTGACATTACGACTTCTACTCTCTTCACATCTGTTCTTTCAACAGTAACTTGAGGATAAATGACGCTTCAAAGAACTTAAAGGACACTATGCTCACAATTTATTCAAGAGACATATTTGCGGTGCTGACTCTCGACAAACCTCAGCGCAGTTCGCACTCCAACAAAGCGAGGTTGAGTACAAATGGAGGGTGAAACAAAAAAGCTAGTCTATTTGGTAATCTCAGAATTTCCTGCTTTCGCTCAAAGATTAGCACTGACGAGCTGACACTAGTTAATATTAGCGTTACACTTTATGGCTGAATGTGGTAAATTTGACTCCTAATCTCTAAATGAAATAATCAAATGGCTTATTCATCGTTTCTCCTTAAGAACGAGTCAAAACTAAAACCAGATGCAGTGATTTTACAATGGCTGTTGAACGAGGCGTTTTCAGAAGTGGGATTTATTAACATTGCAATTTATGATAAAAAGAAGCACTTTCATCATAAACGCTCACCTGGCAGTTGTTTCTGCATCTACACCACATTGCCTGCACCTTCTGCATCCCCATTTAAATGATGATTTGTACTTCGAGTCACTTTAATGATGCTTAAAAATCTGGAGACGGCAAGGCCGTTCTACAAGGAGACCACATCTGTTTCTTACATATGCCACGTAAAAGTACAGGAAACACAGCTAGAAAATGATATGAGAAATGTTGCTTATTCGGGTGGGCAACCAGTGAAATTAGCGATGAAATCCATCATAGAGCAGGAACAGCAGAACAGAATGAAACGGATCACTGTGGCGTCGATCCGTAAGCTGCCGACATCGTGCGGAGAAGGAAAACATCTATAAAGCTTTTACATTGTGTACAATGATTCTTTAGGATACCAGTAAAACACTGTGTTTTATTCTTTCCATTTATGTGCAAGGTATGAGTTCATGGCAGAAATTACAATATAAACACTGTGTGCATATCGTAGTTGTAATAATCGGGGTTTACAGACACCGTAGGGGCGTATCCATCTCCACACTCAGGCTGCTCATCTCAATTTCGAGGCAGGGGGTAAGAGGTCAGCTGCCCTCTTGCGCAATTTACAACATCTTCCTCTTCTCAAACTCCTGCAGAGATGGACAACACAGAGGAAGAAGAAAAGAAACGTGACATGAAGTGAGACAGACGTGAATGATTTATTCATGCAGAATTCACACAGCTCTGTTTTGATCCCGAGTATCAGATCTGCTGTTGAAGGGGGAAAACAGAGGCGGCTAGAGCTTTGGAGTGCCTGTTTTATTGTTGTTTTTTTTCCTGGAGAGTGCAAATCATGTGGCACGCACATCTCACTAAGTTCCAGTTGCCAGCATTAAAACAGCACACTTCCTCTGATTGATAGAGACCACGCATCTGCAAAAATCTGATTTATGCGAGGTTATAGTTGTTCTGTTTATCAGCACGGTCCAACCATGTGACTATAAATGAGAAAGCATTATGTTAGCCATTAAAAAGGATGTTGCTATTTACATATTCAATTTGGGAAATATCACACAAATCGTAGGATGATAGAATACGTCGTTCCCAGAGAATTTTCTATTCCACAGGAGGAAAGTAACTTAATGCAAATGTCATTTATCAGGTCTACAGGACACACAAGTAGTCGTGCACATGTCGGCCCATTCCTCTGCGGCGTCTGGATACCTGAAGGTCTACTGCCACCTTCAGGAGCAAATGAGCTCATGTTGGAAAAATGTAAAATGCTCGGTAGGCAACGCAAGCGCCTTCTGGAGGGGGGGAGGGAACTGGGGAGCCATGATCTTGTTCACCAAGTCTGTGCTTTACAGATGAGGTACAATTAAAAGAGGGAAGGGGTTAGCTTTTTTATTTTTGTAAGCCAAAAGGCCCTACAGGAAATTAAAGGACAAAAAAAAAGGGTAATGGGTTGGAAAGAGTGACAAGAGAAAGAAGGAAAAAAAAAGAAAGTGAGGGGGTGTTAGTGACAAGCAGACAGATGCTTTGTTGGTCCGTGTCAACAGACACTAACTCAAGGGTACAAGACAGGAATCATAGCACTAAGGTAAGAAAGCAGAGCTGTCTGTGAGGGAGGGAGAGGGGAAAAAAGAAAGGAGAAGAGAAAAAAAAAAAGCCTTCTTTGTGAGACAGTGTCTTATGCTTGACAAGTCAAGAGCAAGAGGGGGAGTAAAATGAGCAAAGTAGAGGTTGCCACTCAAAAGCGACAGGTGAGAACACGCCTGGATTGAAACTGGGGAGAGCAGACGAACATGTAATGTGAAAGAAAAGCAAAACCTTTACAAGCGAGAAATGACAGCTGTGACACACTTGGGCACGGATACATAAAGAAAGCGTGCGTTGTAAATATGGTCAGTACGCCTGCTTTAACTTTTAAATATATTACAAAAACAAAATCAACATTCGATATTTCTGTGTCTCCATAAACCTTTGTAGCTCTATCAGCGGGACAGGATAATACTGTCTGATTTTGTAAACAAGTAAAAGGTCATAATTATTCTTCCTTTGCATATAAATTAAGCTGTTCCCAGATAAATATAGGTTTACTGATTTCTTCTCCCTGTACACAGCACAACTAAATGTTTCCTTTGTTTGTCATTGAGAGTGTGTTACTACTAATTTTTGGCTTTGTGCGGAATGTGGAAACCTACAGGAGATTACATGAGACTACGAGAGAGGGGCGTTTTTTTGTATTTCTTGCTGGTCTGCGGTGGACAGAGATTGTTTCAAAATAGATAATGTCACACACTTCCATCACAGTTCAGCAACAAAGAAATCTGATGACATTTGTAAGGTTGTTTGCTTATATAACTAATACTGCATGATAAAAATCACACCCACGTCGTTCTGTTGAAGGGGTTTTTTTTGTAGTGGGGCTCTATTAGGTTTTTCCTTTTTCCCCCTTATTGTGCGTTTCATGTTATTTGGAGATTCAACAGTTTAGAAGTTGGATTGTAACAAATACATATAGTACATGCACAAGAAAATGTTTTTAGTTAACTTGAATTAGAAATAAAAAGGGTGTACTAGCACTGCTGAAACAATAAAAACGGCACAAAAACTAAAAGGATCATCACAATCCTGAGATCTGTGGGAAAGAGAGGCTGCAGTAAACAAACCAAAATTGTAAAGATGAATAAGATATTTTACAATAAAATATCAGAAAAAAGAGAAAACTTTCAGGCTTTCAATCTTTTAAGGCTATGAATTTATTTCTAGTTAAGAATTAGTCATGAACTGGTCGTTGTCTGATCTTGATCCTCGTACCCCCGTCTGAACTTTTCCTTCTGATAGAGAAAATCTTCAGTATCAAGCTGCACAAATGCACTGAATCAGCAGTGAAGATGTACACCGTGTTCAGTTCCATCTTCCTGTCTAACATGCATTAGACAAAAAGAATCAAAGCTGCATCTGAGGAATAAATATTCCTCATTCTGCCATATTTTATTATTGATATATATATTTTTTTAACATTTACAAAATTTTCAAATGGCTATACAGAGGATGACAGAAGGAGGTACTATTAGTAAACTGTGTCCTACTTACAAGCGAGCTTGCAGTCTGTACTTGATTATTCTTATGAAGAACGCGAGGATGCGTATGTGAACAAAAAAAGGTCATGTTCCATTAAGATGTTTAAGAGGTTAACGTATTATTACCTGCAATTAGAGATTTTACTGAAACCTTGGCCCTTCTGAAATGTCTCTCGAGCTCGAGTTTTCTCCAGCTCACAAAATACTGTCATAATACCAGATTACATCTGATGACGCATGTATAGATTTCTGCAGATGCATGTTTGAACTGCTGAGGTTCATGCAGGTCAGCGGCTGCAGTAACACCCCGGTTGTTGTTCCTGCCCGCAGAGATAGCCTTATTCCTACTTGCTTCTCTTACATATTATTACTCCGATTAAGGCAGTCAATGAGATTAACAGAGATGTATGAACACAACGTGCAGCAATATGAGCAACCACGCAGCACGTTTTTCATCATTACACACAATGATTATGAATTAAACTTTGGGAAAGAAAGTCATGTAAATCTATATCTGCGTGCAGTAGTGCCAGCAGTGGTAATGAAAGTATAAGATGATGAATGGGTGTAATACATGCTTTCACTTTTTATACATCTTGTTAACAGTTCTTCCCCAGAGATAAACTGAAATAAAGAGGCAATGCCGGCAACTCTGCCACAGTAAACACACGTCTATTAATTTCTGCCCTTCTCTTCTGCCTTTCTTTATAGCATATTAAAAGTTCAATCTCAACCTTTGCTACTCAGAAGAGATAAATGACTAAATAAACCTCCTGTAATTATGCTTTAATATGTTTATTCATAAGTTGATAAACTGCAATTATTTTATTTTTAAAGTTTATGCAAATAAACACATTTTATTAGTTCTACATTAGACAATGAACCACTAATTTATACACAGGGTAGATACCATCATCTTGTTTTGCTTTGATTTGTTGTTCTAATTTTTAATTGCATGCAGGTAAAGATCTAAAACAACATACATGTAATTTGGAACTATAGTTAAATTAATAAGAATCCTGCATGCTTCTGTTTAAAGGAAAGCATTTTTAATATCATTCCCACCAATTATTAAATATTCCAGTAATTATGTCATATCATTGGGGGGTAATTATTGGATTGCCTGCTGAATTTGTAAGTTTGCCCACTTATTAAGATATTAACAGTCTATAATTTTTATGTTAGTTTCATTTTAATGGAGAGACACAGAACAACTAGAAATAAAAATAAATAAATACATTTTTCACTTATATTCAAATAGATTTTTATGCATTTTGTATCCCTGTTTGTAGGTAAAGTATTGATTTAATTCCCAAACCAACAGATTACAATCTGAGTGCCTCAAGAGCACACATGCCAATCAATTACAGATACCCCTGGTTGATTCCAGGGCCTCCTCCCGGTAGGACATCCCCGACCCGAAAACCTTACCCAAGAAGCAGTCGCCTCCTTTCGATGTGGAGGGGTAGCGGCTCTACTCTGAACCATTCCTAAAGCACTGAACTCCTCACCCTATCGCTAAGGGAGAGACCATCCACCTTTCGGAGACAGATGAATAGATTGACGGCACTTCTCACAATGTGCCATGTGATGGCAGACTGTTGCATTTAAGAAGACACACATATCTTTATTAATTCAATTAGGCATCAATTAAACTTTAACAATTAGATTAAATGCCTAGCAAGTCTGGTACCAACAAAAGATTAGTCGGCTAGTCAAATAGTTGCGCACATCCCTAGTCTTGGGTCTTCCAGTATGATAATGTACCAAATCATATCCAACAAAGGAGTGCCTAAGGAAGCACAATAAAGTCATGGAGGAACCCACCCAGTCTCCAGACCACAGTCCTATTGAAATACTGTAGCTTCAAGCTGCCAAGCATCATTTAGAGCGTTTCAGTAAAGAGGAGTGAACCAAAATCCCTCCTGCATTCCTGGAAACCTGGTGATCAACTACAGTTACAACTGTGCTTACCAACAAGGGTTTCTCCACCAAGTACTACGTCACATCAAATACTTATTTCACTCAATGACAAACAATTTATAACAATGCATTCCTCTTGGATGTTTGTCTTAACCTAAATTCAGTACAATTTCTTTAAAAAGTAGTCTTACAGTATTATATAGTATACCCATATTATGGAACTAAAATACAAAAACCTTGTTTAAGCATATTATTGTAAATTAGCAAATTGCATTTTTGGAAAAAGTAAAAGTGCTTCTTACATAAAATAAACCCTTTGCAAAAGTTAATGTACCTCACTGAGCTCACTGACTCATTAACAATAAATGCTATTATACTACTGTAGGTGGTTGAAGCAGAACCTGTTGATCTACTGTTAAGCTGTTTAATTTATAGCACTGAATCACAATTTATGCACTCAATATACACATAAGTTTTTCGTCTGAATGGTACTCTGTAATAGAGGCGGACAGATATTATTTTCCCAAGGAAAAAAGAAAGAAAGAAAGAAATGGTAATTATGGCCTTTTCTCTAAAACAGACTCATATTGCCAAACTATGTATGCAAACTCATGAGGGCTTAAAGAAGTGCGATGCAAATCCTCCAGATCTCTCATGAGAATCCAAGGACATGGACCTCAGGTAGAAAAATGTTTTAAATGTGGCTTTATGGTCAACTTTAGCAAATAGAGACATAGATAAAGAGAAAACTCCAGACAGTCAAGAGAGTTGGGTTTGAAATGTTTGTATATGTAATGTGTGTATACGTGTTTGGAAGGCGAGTGTGTGTGCGTGCACTGGCAAACTACTGATGTGGTTTTTGCCTTTTATTGCAAATTAGACAACACAAACTCATTTCTTAAAAAAAGAAAACAAAAACAATGATGTAATTTCACCTTTCATTTTCAGCGACTGATTTTAGGCGACATAATTGTGCTAATGTAACAAATGCCAGCCCTGAATCAAGCTTCAAATTAATGGCAAGCTTGCGCTTTTAATTTCCCCATGCCCAAACGATGCAAATACACACACCTGGCCATTTGTTATGTATGGCACTAGCTAAAAGGCTTGCCGTTCTCCACCGATCTAAGCCTGCAGTCATTTCTGACAGTTTTATCAATAACTGATACATTGGAGCCTTACTATAGTACTTCCCATCACTGTTCACGATTACTAATCCTTGAGCCTTTGAGTATTTACCGGGTCCAAGTGACTCACCTTGAACATAGTGCTGCCCAACTGAGCAGGGGACATGCTGACTACAACCCCGGCTGACTGGAGGGCTGCAATCTTCTCTTTGGCTCCACCCTTTCCGCCAGCGATGATGGCGCCAGCGTGGCCCATTCTACGGCCAGGAGGAGCGGTTAGACCAGCGATGAAGGATACCACAGGCTTTGAATTATCACCCTGGATAACGGAAAAGAAAACGGAAAATGTGAAGTTAAAAAGGAGGTGAAGGTGCACAGAAAAAGGGGAACGTGCTCTAGAGAAAGTGTCAGATGCAAATAGCATTAGAAAGCACAAGGAGAGAAAAAGTGACTCCTCTTTCTGCATCTGCATTTTATTCATTCATTAGAAATTAAACACCCCGTGTCCTCCTATTACAGAATCCCATGATAACAGGCTTGTCTAACCCGCCATCTCTGTCTCAGTCTGCAATATTAAAACAAAGGGTCAATCAAGCCATTTAATTGCATGGGTTGGTGTATGACCAGATAGGGGTTCAGGCTCCTGCCGGTTCATATCATCTCATTTCTAAAATGGTAATTAGTCATGTAGGCACTGATTAGCTCAGTACCCATCTATACTGCTTTCTCATTGATGGATGATACATTCAACAGTTAAGATCATTTCCAAGGTGAAGAGAGCTAATATTTCATCTTCACCAATAACACAACCAGCAAGAGGGACAGTGTGTGTGTCCGCGTGTCTGCGTGCACATGAACAGCAGCTAATATTTCATACTTAGGAATAACAACATAATTGCAGAGGATGGCGTGGTGCGTGTGCGCATGCACAAATTTAAACCGGCACACAAACACACACAAGTGCACGCACGCAGCCTTAGTCTTGTGCTTTCAACAGAAGCTGTGGCTCATCTGGCGAGCTGCTTTCAGAGGAAGCATGCTTTACAGCAGTATAGCCAGCTCCTTCAAACACACCCACTTCAAACTGCCATTTCAGCTCCAGATTCAAACCTGACACTGGCAGGAACAAAATGGCAGCTACTAATATATACTAGAGATGACTTTTGATAATTAAGACTCACAGGACATATACCAGCCGGGGAAATGCTGAGGACCTCGGCTCAGAAATGCACCACTAATGAGGTATTAACACTTGAATAGTTAACAGGGAAATGAAAAGAGGGAGGGAACATCATTTTAAAGTGCTCTAAATATGTTGGAAGCATCTGTTCTGTGCGTCGAAAATGTATGCATAAAAACAAATTAGCACGAACAGCCCACTCAGTATTCAGAAGTCAAATCACGTTCTAAATAAACAAACCAACCTCGTGTGGATCAAGTCTTAAATCTACCTCAAACGCAAGAGGTTTAATTACTCCATTAATCCCTGCTTCCCCGGGCTCCAAGTTACAACTCATACAGGGAAGGGTGTCATATTACAATATCCCTTTACCCGTCTTTTGTCTTCAGCTGTTAGCTGTACAGATTTATTACCTTAATTATGAGACCAATCGCATAGTATAACGTTCTAACGCCTCCTCTGTGCCAACATGACTGGAAAAGGCCTTTGTTCTATAAACACAAAATAACCTGCTCTAAACTGACGAATTGTTTTCATAAGCTTAAAAGTAAAACTGGGACATGCAGGTGGTCTTACCAACACGACGAGGGCGGGGTGTAAATAACACATGCCAGCGCTTTAAGTTCAGACTTCATCCAAACTACCGCCTTTCTTAATTTACAGGGGTTTTTTTCTTCTTTTTTACAGAACACAATGCTTATTTAAAAGGTCAGTGGAGATGGGGTGAGGACATTTTATTTATAAATACCCACCACAGCAGTCGAGGTGCCAAATGCTATGACCTATTTGATATGTGTGACCCAATTGTAATATGGTGTGGAAAGCCTTTTTCTGTTAGAAAGCCTGGGAGACTCTTGTATTGATAAACCGTTGATACAGGTGATGTTATAAAACCACTTTTTACTTGGCAATAGAGGGCATCAACACCAATGAAAGCTTAATGCTGACATATGCCCTACATCATAAAATCTGACAGCAGAACCTAGTGGGAAGTATGAGTTTGTTTTCTTGAATTTCACTGAATTAAAGCATCGGTAGACAAAAATAGTGTGCAGTAACTCAGCTGTAACACTGATGGATACTGAAATCAATACTTTCTCACCTTTTGGTCTAATACGTCGTTCTCACATCAGGAGATCAATTTATTAAATGTTGCATGACACAAATCAATCATGACACTCAACCTTTAATTTCAATGGGCACCGAATACACAACGTGTCCAAAGTGGCACAATTTGTCAAGCTAATGCGAAACGAGGCATTTAAGAAACAGTTTCTGGGTTAACGTCTTAAAATGAGTAATGTGGCCCTCTGTGAATACACACTCATCTGAAATGGCTCAGCACAAAACAGTTTTGTTTATTTCACATGAGATATTTTAATCTTTCCTGTAATAGCTGTGTTGTGCCAGGTTCAGCCAGGGCTCAGCTGGGAAAAAAAATTATAATTTGCTAAAAATAAAAATCATCCCTTTAATAAAACCCAGTTATTATAGAGTATGAAACTGGTGTTGAATTAGTTGTATGGTTATTTGGAGGTTTGTTAATATAAAAACATGGTGGATGATATGACCATGCTAAAAGACCTAAGAATAGTAGATTGTTGTCGCTGCTCCTGTTGACCTCCACGATTTATGAACTCATCTGCGCTCGTTTTAAATAACATTTCAATTTTAGAGCATTCGTTGAATTATATAAAAAGTTGATAGTTTGTGTGACTGCATGTGGTCTCATGTAGGTCTGGTAGTAAGCAAATCTGCAGCTAGGAGTAGCTAGAAGGTGGTGGCAAGGCAACAATCATACTCTTCATTCTGTGTTTAAATCCAAAATAAGATAAATCAAAATAAGAGCCTTTTCAAAGAATCACAAATCTACCAGAACGGACCAAACCAAATACCAAAATATCAAACAATGACCATTAGAGTGATGTGTAAGATTAATGCTAACCCTTTCCAAAGTAATGAACCAATCTTGAATGTGGGATTTAGTTTGGAACTAGATAGAAGGTGGGTTGCTTGCTTATATCACTGCCGTCAGTCAAATTTAATCAAATCACACCTACGCTACCCTGATGACGCACATTGTCTGTTTTATAATGTGCTTAACACTAAACAATAATATTTGATATATTCTTTTTCCCTCCACTCACCTTTAACTTTATCATTTTAGATAAATCCAAGTTTCAGATCAGACTGAAAGTTTATTGGACCAGGTTTTGGTGTTTTCTTTCTATTAAAGCCAAGACAACACTGACAGAAGGAGAACATACTTACATGTATTAATATTTTCTTCTAAGGTAACCTACTGCTTATTCCAGACACTTCCATTTCCATAAATGCAATTTTCACTTATGGGAGCACACGGTTGGCAGTGCATCAGTGACTTGAATTTGAATGTATCCAAATCTAGAAAAGTCGAGTTAAAGTAAAAACAATGTCTTCAGATATCCCTCTGGCCTTTTTCAACTATTACAATTAAAGAACGCTGTTTTATGTACGATGTTCTACACAATTAACTTTCACCGTGAGATCTGCAGCTTACTCCTACGCTCTGCTGGGCTTTTTCTTGCATGCGTTTCATTTGAACTGTCCCTTCCTGTCAACACTCTGGGTGATTGGGTGGCGGGTGTTTGTACTTTATTTGTTGAGTGTGAGAAGTTATTCTCCTGAGACGCCAGCAGGAGATTTGCATGCATTAGAGAAGCTGAGGGCAAATCAAATTCATTTCTCAGCTCGGGAGCACCATAAGCGCGCACGCGGACACAGAAGCAAACACATGCACACGGAAAAATTAACAGGCTAAAAGTATTCTGCAAAACACCGAGTTCAGTCCAAAGAGGAAAAAAAAAAGACATTTAAAAAAAATATATACAATCCACAGCCACTTGGCTACACAAGTCAATCCCCACCCTGCTCTTTATCACATGCGGGCATCACAAAAGCTTCACTGTTCATCAGCACCACTGATTTCAGAACATGTCCTGTGAATCATACCTTCATCCCATCTGTCACCTTATCTTGATCACACAAATCACACTGACACAGAGAAGTAAGAAAGCCAGCCTGAAGATACGATCAAAAAGAGACACGCTCATAGCTCGTATGATGGCCTCCAGTCATCACTCGAGCTGACATATTTTGAAAGGGCATAACTGAGAGCTAATTCAGAAAATGATACATTTTTTATAAGAAGAGATATATGTGTTGAGGTGAAGCACTGTGTGAGGGGATATTAGTAGGAGAGTGAAGTGAGATTATGGGTGTCCAGTGTGTCGTTTACTTACAGAGTTATGCTGTTTCAGGTACTCTGCTGCATTCTCCTCTGCATTTCCTCCGATTTCTCCAATAAGGATGATGCCCTCCGTCTTTGGATCCTGCAGGAACACCTCCAGACAGTCTATGAAGTTTGTGCCATTAAATGGATCCCCGCCAATACCTTGCAGGAGACAGAGAAAACACTTGATATTCAAAACTGCTGTGAATGAGGATCACGCGGCTGTTCAGCCTTCATCAAATAAGCAGCCGCTGAAAGCCAGTTTAACGTCAACAAAGTCTGATAACCACAACCAAGATAATCTGGGGATGATTTGCCTGGACTGTTTCACACCACAACAATTAATAACTGACTGATTATATTTCCCTGTGAATCTGGTCTCATTTTCATTGAGCAGTGCCTTGATTAGAAAATGATGTACAATATACTGTATATCAGGTGACTTTGCAGCTCTAGTTTAGCATTTCAACAGTGCAAAATTGACTCTGCAAAAAATAAATATTGGACACTGATATCTTTAAATATCCTATAACCCAGCATCAACAAGGCCGACAATGGCAACGACCAATATTCTGCCAACGCATCAATACATGACCCCTGACACTTACACAGAAGATTTGAGCACGTGCTCCATTTTAAGGTCAGCTTTTTGGTCTTTAGCAACTTTAGTTCAGTTAGCTACCAACTTTGTCAGTCTGAACTTTGGTGCTGGGTTTATCAAGAGTTTTGTTTTGTTTTGTTTTTTTAAATTGTTCAACAGCTGCCTGCTCTCTGTGGAACCAGCTCTAGGAGACCAGTGACAGAGAGCTAAAGCAATGAGCTGGAAATACTGTAAAGCTCCATAAAACTAAAAAGAACTGCAGAGTCATTTCTGAGACATTTTGTAAGGGGAGAAAAAAAAAAGTTAAACTGGACAAAGTAAAAAAAAAAAAAAGAAAGAAAATCTCAATCATTTTTCAGTTTTACTTCAATTGTCCCAAATCATCTACATCTCTGCGTGGCACTTTAATGTCTTTTGTTTCATTTCCACGAAACACAAATTACAAAGCTTTTGAAAACCACAAGGGTGCAATAATCATTTTTAACAATACTTTCCATCAGGATCGAGAAAAGCATGAGCCAATATCCACAAGACAAATCTCCACAGACTCAATGTCTTCTTAATTTATATTCACACCATTAGAAAACCTGGCAACACCAAGAAATTTTTTTTGCATGCATACTAATCAAAGAGCCCCCACATTAACAGCAACAAAGATGACAGTGATATTAAATATTGCATTAACTGTAATTTGCTGTAGCCCCTAGGTCATACTCAAACTTCAGAAGTCACGAGCAGACCCACCAATAAACTCCCTTTAATGAACTCTACAATATTTAATACTGTTGCGGCACTAGCTTTATGAAGTCTGGCTAGAGGACACTCCATAATTAAAATGTCTAAATAATGATGAAGCCAAGTTGTTTTTCATTTAATTCCAGAGTCCAAGTAGCTCTTTGATATGGATTTTCTGGTGGCACACAAGTTGGCCAAAAGAATTTGTTTTTGTAAAACAGTTAATCTTTTGATGTTTTGCCAAGATGTAACAGAGCTGGATGTGATTGTGTCATTACCGAATGTCAAGATGTTTTAATAAAAGTGAAACAGATATTCTGAGCTGCCTCCCAGAAAGCAAACATGTTGATGCTCATACTGAGAATGACAACAGGGAGCGATACAAAATTGATGAATGAATACACTGGGCTTTTAAACAGCAGGAAACAGAGTTTGGGAAAATGTCACAGGTTGTGCTATAAAGCAGCGTGTGTCGTTAATCCGTGGTGTAAATCAATGAATTATTAAAACAAGGCTATGAGAAACTGCAGAGAAAGTAGGGTAATAAACAGATGGGTGGGTAATGGATAGTCCCATATCTATAAACATGTGACATATGCAGAAAATATGATATTACCTTCAATCCTTTATCTGCTTTTCTTTACCAGCTCTTCAAACATTGGTCATAAATGTGCCTTTATTTTACAGAATGTGTAAAAACTATTATTGTCTTTTTTGTGATGTGCTTTGTGATGAATTTAAAGAAAAAAAGTGCTTGCTCATTGATTTCATTGTTTAAGATATATAGTACACAGTCACATTTTATGTATGGCTATGGATGCGCAAGTGAGATGAAAAGCACCTTGCCTAAGATTTTCAGGACAAAGACTTTTGAAGGTAAGTTTCTACATCCATCTGAGCCACTCAATGGATCTGTCCGATCTCAATGGGGCTCTTCAAAGATAGTAGCATCTTTAATACTCAGATCTGAGAGGAATATTCTGAGCACTGATCAGAAAAGTGCCTTTTTATTAGAAAACATCTGCACTATTTGCTGAAATGTATTAGCAACTGATGAGTTTTAGAGCAAGGTGAACTTGGAAGATCACCTTTCTATTTCTACCAAGTCCTGTAAAATATTCTTCTTCTTTTTTAATCTCTGGAGTAATTATTAAAGATGAAAGTCTAATATCTTATCACGTCTAAGGTCCTGCCAACATTCAGAGTGAGGCTTAAATTAAATATAAGGATGTGATGTTGAGCGCTTGGTAATAAGTGACCAGCATGTCTTTAAACCAAATACAGCACATACTAATATAAAATTCTCTCTGTTCATGCCTGCAAAATTTCCTTGGCATCTACTTCGAGCAGTTAAAAGCTTGTCTTATATTGCACAGATAGAAAAATACATTCAGCAGCACTGTGTGTTAAGTTTAAATTTAATATGCCAAAAGTCATTGGTAGCTTACCAACACAGAGTGACTGGCCCAGGCCTACTTGCGTAGTTTGGTGCACAGCTTCATACGTCAGGGTACCCGATCTAGAAACAATGCCTGGAAGAAAGATTTGTAAAACTGCTTGGGTTTCTTTTTTACATTTAAAGATCATTAAAATAAATATTGGTCAAGGGCGATATCATCAAATAAAATGCAGCTGTCACTTTTTTGTCAGCATCTTTTGACCAAGACAGAAAATACAAAACAGATCCCCATCATAGCAGCTGCTCCGTCTATGGCGCAGTAAGAAGAATAATAATAATAAATGGCAGGCGATTTACTACATGTATAACAGACTTCCTGTAAAGGTTCACTAGCCGGCAGCACATGCTGCACATCAAGCTGTCAACAGCAGGAGCTCGATGTAGGAGCTAAATAGTACTGTGCATGTTTTTGTTTTTTGGGTTTTTTTTAAAGGTTCAACCTGGAAAAACAGGCAGTGTGTTTTTCTTCAGCCATTTAAAGACTGTGGTTGGAGAAGTCTGATTTAACAGGTAAATGTTGCTCATTTTGAATTTTGCCCTCTTTATTGGGCGCCCCTGTTGAACTACTAACACAATTTTCTAGTTAGCCAATCACACGGCAGCAACTCGGTCATTAGAATGAGAAAAGAAAGGTAATTTCCCTGCACACCCATCTCTAAGGCTTACAAAGAATAGTGTGAAAAAGAGAAAAATATCCAGTGACAGGTCAGTGGCAGGTCTCCAGGTGAAAATGCCCTGCTGATGCCAGAGGAGAATGTCCGGACTGCCTCAAGTTGATAGGACGGCAACAGTAACTCAAATTACCACACATTACAACCAAGGTATGAAGAAGAGCCTCTCTGAATGCACAACTCTTTAAACCTTGAACCATAAAAGGCTACAGCAGAAGCAGATCACAGCAGACACCACTCACGTCAACATAGAGCAGGAAACTGTGGTGACAATTTGCAATCGTTCGCCAAAACTGGACAACAGAAGAAAAGGTTGCCTGGTCTGAGCAGTCTCAAGTTCTGTTACGGCAGTCGAATCTCTGAGGAATGTTTCCAAATTTAAGATTTAAGTTTCCAGAGTTAAGAAAGGGCTAAAGTTTAAAGGGAGTCCAACCTGATACTAGCAAGCTGTACCTATAGAAGTGGCCAGCGAGGGTATGCAACACCATGTACGCTCTGTAGATTTCACACATTCTTAAATAAAATAACATTCGATTAAGCTAAATGTTTAAAGTTTTTGACTGTGTGACCTTAGACACATCACCACTCACCGATTCTTCCTTTCTTGTGAATGTGGCCTGGCATGATGCCAATCTTACATTCCCCGGGCTGAGAAAACAAACAAAACTCACATTTTAAATCATGATTTTTGTTTATTTACAATTCATTATCACTTCATTTTAATTTAAAACAAAAACATTTAACTTTTTCCTTTTACAATAATAAGTAATTATAACAAAATAAATTATAATTCTTAAAAAGTCTCTTTGTAAACACACTCATATGTCATTTTCTCCATTTTATCTACTGCACAAACTCCCATGATATTAAAAAGAAAAGAAAAAGATCATTGTTATTAAAAGGTAAATGGACTGGTTTCTATATAGCGCTTTTCTACTCTGAGCACTCAAAGTGCTTAATACAACTAATTCATTCACCCAATCACACACATCACTGGGCTCAAACCACCAGCCTAGCTGTAGTAGTATAAGTAGTAGTAGTTAGTAGCTGCCCTGCTCTACCACCTGAGCTACAGCCACCTCATATGGAGGCACTTAAATCTCAGTGCCTGCATATAAGAAGGAATTTGGGCTTTCAACCCTCTCAGCCGCCCCCACCCACAAAAAAGAAATAGAAAGAAATATATTTGTCCTTTGCTTTGTATTTATGTATGCACTTACATTAATGACTCCTGGGCAGTTTGGGCCTATGAGGCGAGTAGCGCTCTGGCGCAGAAGCTTATGTTTGACTTTAACCATGTCCTGCTGGGGGATGCCCTCAGTGATGCACACCACCAGAGGTATCTCTGCGTCAATGGCCTCAATGATGGCTGCTGCCGCGAATGGAGGAGGTACATAAATCACAGAGGCGTCTGCCCCTGTGCCCTGCTTTGCCTGAAGCAGAGAATAAAGGCATTGGCATTGCATCAAAAAAAAGAAAAAAGAAAAAAAGGAAAGTCTGAAGTTATGAAACAGTGCCACCTAATGTTCTGTTAGAAAAATCCATCTGCAAAGGTTCACAATAGGAAGAATACAAATTACATATTTTAGTTCTTGTTTTTAAAAAGTATTACAACAGCTAAAAGCACACTTTAAACACAATTAGGCAAGGGTCACACAAACCTCCTTCACAGAGTTAAAAACTGGCAGGCCAAGGTGGGTCTTGCCACCCTTGCCAGGGGAAATCCCTCCAACTAACTGGGAGCCATAGTCGAGAGCCTGCTGACTGTGAAACGTCCCCTATGAGCGAAGAGAAAAACAGCGCAATCAGTTTGTGTACACATGTGTAATGAAATGGGTACAGCCACTTCTACGGCGCCAACATTGAGATATCATTGCAGACAGAGTGGAATGAGGAAATATGATGCCATCCAAGATTAATCACCGGTGCTGCTGAGAAAAGGGATAAATACAGAAACTAGGCTGGATTCTAGCAGGGGTGAAGGCACCGGTAAATATATTCAATGAGAAGGAATCTAAATGATCTTGACAAATGAGTAATGATGTAAGCCAAGTTTAATCTCCTAGCAGAACATTTGAAAAACAAATCTAAAGCAGCACTGGATAGTTGCCAGCGCCGAGTGTGAAAAATCTCCCAAGAAACTTAGTTTACAAAATATTTCACACACTGTCACTTCCATGTGGGCCACGGAGAACCTGTCGTGCTGCACTGCCGAGGTTTGTGCATTTTATTCCAGACATGCAAGAAGGAGATTCAACACTTTGCTTCAACCCTGCCTATAGAAACACGTCCGGTATGATAATGTCAGACATCCTAGTTCAAGCATCAGGTTAAGAACAGTTAAACCTCAGGAGTATACACACTATGTTGTACTAATACTTTATCTGCAAACACAAACGGGCTCTTTCTAAAAGCTTTATTTAGTCTGTGAATGCTGTAATTTTAGCAAAACGCTTTCAATTTCACCTTCCACACCTACACATTAAAAGAACACTTATAACATTTCACATGCTTCAATAAGGAGCTGGAAGGAACTGGAAAACAATATATGCAACATATACATGCTTTATGGCAGCAATAACACTAAGTGATCACAATGCAGTTTGTAGATCTGAGAGGCAGAATAATTTAAGTGAACCTCAGTTGCACCTTCGCAGAAAATGAGCTCATGAAGTCAGACCGAACTGATTTTCTGCTGAACGAATCCTATCTGCATGCAGTCAGTTAATTATCACTCGAGAGGCTGAAACAATGTAGATGGAGCAGCACAGACCGTAACTACAAGTGCAAATAAATGACCTTAATGTAAAAATTATAACCAACCTATTAAGAGGAATTAGAAGCTATGAATCAGCATTTCCCGCCCATTTGTAATATAGTTCTTCACCCTGCTAACTTTGCTGTTTTTGCCGGTCATTATTATCGCAAATGTTGGGACAATAATTTTGAAAAATGGCTTGCTTATCAAGCCAGGAAGACACCGGAATGTGCACTCAATAGCACTTGCTTCATTTCTCATCCTTTTCTAATTACCCAGAGTGTTCACTAGAACTATATTTAACAACCTTTTATTACGTTGAAGAGAAAATGGAAGATGAAAAATGAAATGTGAGGAAGGACGGGCGGGGATATAAATCTGTGAAGTCCACGTTTCTGGCTTGTTGAACACACTTGCCAAGAAGATTGCAATTCTCCTTCACTGCCACTTTTCAAAGCAAATCGCATAAGGTTTTTCATGCACGAAAAAAATAATAAATAAATCAAAGGATCAACAATCTGCCAAGCAGAGTTAAGCTTGGTTAAAACCATGATAAAGGGTAGCCGTGGGGGAAGGCGGGGAACAAGTCAAATTAAAAATGAAAATTATTTTCTATTTAAGAATAAGAGCTGGAATAATTAACGGATCAAACTCGATTTATAAGGCTGAAACAAATACACAAAAATCCACAGCAAACAGCAAGTATTCCAGCATTTACACAAACTTCACATCGGGGACTTTTTACCAAACACTTTTACATTTTGCAAACTTCAACTCTCTAAATTATTACAGTGCTGCGCAAAGCCTTGAGCCAACCCTTATTTCTTTGTACTTTACTTCAAAGGAGCCAGGCTTTCTTGTATCTTTTAAGGTGGTCTTGAACAATAGTTCTTTGAGCTTTTTGAAGGTCTTTCAAAGCTGTTCTTTGGACACTGAATGTTTTTTCACTCATTTTCAGCCCAGTTCTTGACACTGACCTATGAATACAGCTCAAGGGACAAATCAGTGTTGTGTTTACACAGCACAGATAAAAAAAAAATGTTTGAAAATACTGTTTTAAATTGTGATGGTGGCAAAGCTTAAATAAAATCTCTACAGTATATGAATAGTATCTGAATGTCATCTAGGAAATCCAACAAAGAGATGCATCCAGCCCTTCAGCTGATCCTCTACTGGTAACTGATGGCTCATCAGAAATGGACTCGCTGAAAGTCATGTACCACACATATGCCAAATTACACAAGAATTGCACTGAAATTCAATACTAAAAGGTGTTATAGAGTGACGAATCCACATGTTTTTGGTTTAAAGCAGGTGTCGGCTCTGTCGTGGTTTGGGGCTGCATTTCAGCCAGTGGTGCTGGAAATGTTGTCAACAGTCCACAAGCATTGGACTTATGAACGCAGGAAAGTCGTCAGAGTCTGGCTCTTAACTTTATGAAGAACATGGCAAAAAGCAGTTAACATGAGAAGGTCATTTGAAACAGAGCTCTGGATAACCTTGGAGAAGCCTGAAGAACTATTCCTGATTATTCCCAGTATGTTTCCCCAACAAAATAAAACCAAATGAGCAGCAGACCAAGGCTTTTGCACAGTACAGTTTTAAACCTTTTGAACAACTTTAACTTGTTATAGAAATTTTGATTCTCTGTTTTGTCAATTTGTTTGACCGTCTTCTCCACCACATGACTATGTGCCCAGAGAGAATACCGGCAGGACTATGTTTGGGTTGTTAAGGAGTCCTAAAGGAATTTGGCTCTCCTTGAGGCAATGCAGGAGTTTTTCTTCATCTTAGCTAAGGTTTTAATGCCAAAAGGTGTGAGACAAGACATAGCAGACTTATTAGGCTGTAAACATAAAATTAACTTGAACTACACTGACATAACTTGTGCCATTGAAACAAAACTAACTTTAGTTGGAAACCAAGAATGAGATTTTTACAGCTGATGGACATAAACGTCTAAAATGTCCTTCTGGTAATCTTACTCATACAGAAAGTCTCTGGCATACCAAAAAATACAAAAATGAGGAATTGTGTGTGCAGTAAGGAAAACCTGAGATTTCACAACAAGATTGCGGTAACCTAACCTAACTGATGTGAAGCAAAAATAACGAGAAGTTTTCAGTCCAAACCTGCTTTCCCGTGAAACCTTGGCAGATGACCTTCGTGTTCTTGTCGATGTACAGGTTCTTTCTTGTGCCTGTGTAGCAGTGCCTGACTCCACCGTGCTGCACTAAAGGATGGGGAGAAACGGAAACAACAGATTTTCCTTTTATTTGTGAGAACTTAGCATATAGGGCAAGATTAAACATTAAAACCAGTTTTGTTCAAAGGAGACGTGTTTTGCAACAAGTAAAGTGCAGTTTCTCTCAATTCTAAACAAATCCTAAACCCCTCTTTTCACAGTGGACAGCAAAGTGTTAAATCAAACATTTACCTTTCCAGGGAGCCCTATGCTCCACACTGTTTTTGGCAACAATCTTTTACCCTCCAACTATCCGTCAATGTTGCTGAGCAACATTTAAAACTTTTCCTTTAAGACTTAAAGAGATATGTTTTACAGAAAATGTTACCAAAAAAGAAAAAATCCCACTCCATTTTTAAAACTTCTGTTCAATTTTATGACATTGCTTATCCTACGGAAGCATTACAAGTTAGTTTGTGTTTACTGTAATAATATGTATCCAGCAGCTGCAGGTCATGTTCAGGTCATGACTCAGTTGAAGAACTTTGATCAAGTTTTATACACGCTACGAGACATCTGATAAGACAAAGACTGTAGGCATCACATAACAGGTAAAATGAGAAATAAGCTGCACCCCTCACAATATGGCTATCAGACACTTTTACTACTATACTACTGCATTGATGTTAAAAGACTATGTAGTTAAACTCTCCTCACAGCAAAATATTAGCAGATAAATCAATAAAGACTCTAATATATACGCAGAACTGATAGTGGCATTGATGACATTAATATAAATTAAAGCTCATCAGTCTCCAACTAGCAAATGGGTAGCTAGGCATTTCATTTTACAATTCACATCTAACTGTAAGAAAAAAAATCAATTCATTTTCTTATCGTGCTTACACACAGTTCAAAGTGCGTTTTTCTTTTAACAAATATTTAAATTAAAAATACATCTGTCTCTGAATAATAATTATTTTTTTCAGTTCTTTCAGTGTCATGTGGTACTCAATCTCGTCCTGTGGTGTACTTTCTTTCCCTCTTAATCACTTTGTGAAGCTACTATTCAAAAATAAAATTGCAGCCTATTTACTAAGATGACACTGCCTAAATAAATAATATGACACCGTGATCTCCACAGATCGCAAATAACCTCTCAGGTTTGCTGAACACACTGCTCTGTAGCCCAAATGCTCTAAAATCATTCCTGTTTATCTTTTCTTAGTTCAGACCTAACACGTGTTTGTAACTGGGCTAACATTAACCAGCTGTCTCTGAACTTTGGCCCGCTTTTAGACCCCCCACAAGACACAACTTATCAGTGAGATAAGCAAAGTTAATCTTAGCTAAACTCTCAAGAAAGACTTCCTAAATTACATTTATGCCGCCTTCTAAAATCTAATTTAAACTTATTATTTTAAAATATTTTAACTTTACGAAAGTAACATACAAATAAACTCCTTCAAAGGTTCATTAGCTGCTCTCAGTTGATGCTTGATAAAAAAAATAGCTGATGAGCTGATGAACCTGCTGTCACACACTGCCGTTGTAGTTCACAAGACATGCAAGGTCAGAGATCAACGATCAACAATTAACACTTGCCCGGAAACAGGCTGGTAGGTGCTTAAAGTTGGGTTTTACTTAGCATAAGGCTAGAATCCTGCTAACTGTCAGTGAGTTTCCCCTGCATTCCTCTATGGTCTCCAGGCTAACGTTGCTAACTAACGTGTAACCCCGACAGCCGACCCAGAGGAGCTTTGCTATACGTGCCTGCAAAGCTAATATAGAGCACACAGCCGGTGAGTATACGTGTGATAACAAAGGCAAACTGTCAAACACTTCGCATGACTAAACTGTTGTTTGCTAAAATACTTACAAAGCAGCCTAGCAAACAACCTGCTGTGAGACATCTTCGGTCATTCACCAATGACACTGGACACCGAGGACCTCTCATACGGATCTTAGTTGACCATAAATATCCCGGTGGAATCAAGAGTTTTAAAGAAAAGCACTATAACAAGTCTTTAATTTGCACCGAATTTATCATTTTCAGTAATAACTCAAATATATTATTATTTATTTTTAGTGTGCCGTG
>VUQR01022709.1:0-27711 GCA_015108515.1 Hemichromis elongatus
CGCAAATAAACAAAAAAAAAAAAAAAAAAAAAAAACAAAAAAAAAAAAAAAAAAAAAAAAACGCATAAAATTGCATTATGGACTGTAACAATTAAAAGATCAAACAAGCACGTACCCAGGATAAGGAGGAGGTGGGGCATCGTGTGGCCCATTTCTTGCAATCGCCTGTTCATAGGAAGGAAGCCCGGGTGCATCATTGGAGGGAGGCACAGGGTTCAGGGAGACCTCCTCGAGCCGTCGCATTATTAGCGAAGCATTACTCCTTCTCTGGCGCACCCTAATGGAACTGTGAGGAGCGTAATGGTCATTCACTTGTGATGTACTTCAAACTCAAAGTGCAAGTATCAAAGGTGAAAGTCATCTTTGTTCTTGTTATATAACTGTGCACCATTAAAATACATTTGTAGATGTTACATTTGGTGCAGCAGAAATAGGTAACAGAAGAGCAGCGCCACTTACAACTCAATTATGAGTGCAAAGGAAAACACAAATTTAGAGGAAAAGTACTTCAGACTCTGGGAAATTGATACATAATTTGTAGATACATTGACTAAAGAAGAAAATAATTGGCAGAATATTTCATTTTTGTAAACAGGTGAAAGAGACATACTGGGACAGCTGTGTGCACAAATTCTTCTCACTCACCTTCCATGGCTTAAGCTACCCTTCCATCTGCGCTGACAAAGAAGCCACACCATGATGCCAAAGATAACAATGGCCACTCCACCAGCAATGAGTCCCACCAAAAGAGCGACCACATCAACACGTGAAATGCGGCCACCCTTTTCTATGGATCATCACAAACCACAGAGGAAGTGTCAGACTTTTTTCATGATAGCAGTGCAGGTTATGACACAGTAGACAGCCATTACTTCATTTACATCTGATAGGTGAATAATAAAGGGTAGGTGGCATAGTTAATGTACATCAATGCAAAGCTTTTGAGTGAGCCGGTATCCTATGATGAAGCATTTCTATTGAGTGGGAGTGATCTTTTCCATGCTACCATTAGGACAACATTATGAGATCAATGAATGATTTAGTAAATAGAAATAAAAATGTAACTTCTTTGAGTAACAATCAATTGTTAGCCCAGCACTTAATATAGGTACTTTTGGCTGGGTTGCTACAGCGGATGAAGCTGTGTGTTAGATGGGGGTAGATCTTAAACTGGATCCACTCCTTGACAGAATCGTTCCAACTAGTCCAGCTTCAAATCGCTGCAATGATCATACCAGCCTGTGACCTCCTGAGGGTGTTTTTGTACTGTATTTCCTCCCAGTCTCAAACAGGAAATCTTTTGCATGCATGGACCCACCTAGCACTAATTGTTACTCGTCTGTAAATTGAGTACAAAAAAAGTCTAAATCTCAAATTGGATGGAAAGAGAACTGAAAAACTGGAATTCATTTGGACTGATTTAACTTATAGAAGCTGTACTTTCACATTTACTGTGAACTCATTGTGTGTGGTGAAACAGGTTTTAGACAAACAGCAACAACAAAAAAATGACAATGAAGTCAGAGTTTCATCAACAAACTTCCTGGATGACACATACAGACACGTTTTATATAAAGTTGAGGTATTTCTTCTCCCTCTCTTACCTGCAGTGTACTCCTTCCAAAATGTATCCTAAAAAAACAAACCAACAAACAAAAAGATTAATCAACATGGCAATCCCTCTTAATTCTTAATTAATGATCCCACCCATCAGCATCACTTAACTGTATCTGGGATGTTTTCAAACACCTCCCTTGCTTCCTCGTAATTGCAGATTTCTTCAATACACTCCCTTTCCAAGTTTCCTTGCACGAACATTTCAAAGTCAAACCGGTTGAACAGCAGGTGGCGACCCAGGAAAGAGTTTGCGTCCCCCTCATCTACAAACACTGGGCGGATCCAAACAAATTATTTCCAGGAAAGCTACAATATCGGGATGTAAACAGGGTAACACGAACGTTTAATAATTAAATTCTTAAAAAAAAAAAAAAAAAAACGGTAATAAAAATCTTACATTGATCTTGTGATACTTCGTTTTCGGAAGGTAACTGCCCCACAAAGGCCAGATCTCCACAGGTGAAGAATTGAAAAAGAACAAGCAGATGAAGTAACATTGCCATGAGCGTACCTGCGCACTGACAATCGCGCGACATTAACTAAAAGTACAGGAGGCAGAATATAATCAACAGCGACCCTGATTCTGAAAAATACTGTGTTCACTTTATCGACAGAGTACAATATTTCCGTCCTCTACATTATGCTACATAAAGACGAATAGAGCTCAGCGTCAATTAAAAAAACCCCAAAACGAAACCAGTCCAAAGGAGCGTCAAGTGTTTCAGGCTCGGCGCTGATGAGATAAGTCAGGAAACGTTCGTCGATAGTCACAAACAGGGACTGAGTTTGCTGAGTTCTCCCGGCGAAAGAGAAAATGACATCATTATTTATAGGAAAAATACGATCATTTGAAGGATGAATTCGTCTCAAATTCGATTAAGAAAGTTCCGGTGAAAAAAACAAAACACTTGTTTACTCAAAATAGACGTGTCGTCAGCTACTCCCGCTAGGTCTGCGCTGGCGAGCTATCTCTCACGTTTACCTGGGCAGACTCGACCAATCAATCACGTTTACCTGAACTGTATGATGAATATGTTCAACAGTGAACGCTAGGTGGCAGCTGAAGTCAGGAAAGTTAACTTTACACAGTGAAGTATTAAAAGACTCTAAGTCATATAGCATGTTACTCCACCCAGTGAACAATGAAAAATAGTTCTGGAGACTTTTTTTTGTTCTTCTTCTAAGCATCAACTTGCTGTTGATATGCGGTTTTTTAAATTATCATTATTTTATCGCTTATTACAATGAAAGAAAAAAATGCGATTGTATCCGGTTTAATTAAAATCATCTAAGTGGTAAGGCACCTCAGCCTTAAAAACACCAGTCATGGCTCTGCCATTATATATCTACACATCTGTCATATGAGCAATAAACACACATAAATACTTTGGTGTAGGACAACCTCTTAAAGATACCCATTAAACACAGGTGTCATACTTCCATCTCAGACACTCACATCTTGGATTAAGGAGTTCTCTCACATAAACTCTGATTTACAGGGGTCATTTTACTTTGTGACCTTTTAAAGGGACAAACGTATAAACTTTGCCCGAAAATCTGAACTGCTGGAGTCACTCTTGTGTTTACAGTGCTGTATCTTTACTTTTATGGTTAGGCACAAATTTCTGTTGTAACACAATGCTATCTTTTTTGGATCTGTGTATCAGATCTCTTTTAAAAGCACTAAAATCTGTTTCAAGAGATTTCTCAGTAGCTCAGTTACTGGTGACTACACTACAACACTAAACACGGGACTCTTGTGTAATGGAGTCTGGAGTCATTTTTACAAAGAAGAGGCATGCGGGTTATACCAAATTTTTGCCTTTTTGACTGGAAATAATTGTTGCTATAGAAACCTTAGAAACAAAACAAACAGGAACAACACATGAAGCAGCAATAAAGTAATCAGAGGATACGTTTAAAGAGGAAATTTTGTTTTGCTCCGTTTATTTGTTGACTGGCAAAGCACATCCTATAATAGTGTTTATGCTTCATACTCTCCATGTAAATATCTGTCTCAGAGCCTCTGGGCCTCTTACTCTGTTTATGTAAAACAGAGATAGGATGCAACAGAACATTATCTTGCAGCCTACTGGATGATGCTAATTGAACAGCAGTAAGATCCTCTTCGCTGTACTAGGCTACATCTCTGGATACTGTCAGAGACTTAGAATTTCCCAGAGGAATGTCAATCCAAAGGAAAGGAATGAAGGAAATGAGATAGTGCAGACTTTGACTAATGTGTGATGTCAGAAAACATTGCCAACTAAGATCATCTTACAAAATTCAAGGTGTAAAGATGCCTCTTACTACATGTATCAGTGTTTTTTATGTGAACATCCTGAGATCACAGTAACAGTGGAAATAGCAATTCATTTAAAATTTCATTAGCAAAGTGCAAAAAAACTAATATCAAAATAAAGCATTAGTATTAATACTAATACTAGTATTAAATTATTAATACTAGTGCTTCATGTATGGCACAGTTGTGTTGGCGTTACTCAAGAAAAGTAATGTATTACATATTATTTGTTACTTTTCTTGAAAGAGAGAAAACCAGAGAAAGTAATTTGTTACACTACTTGTTACACTACTTTCTTGTTACTCTGTAAAATGGCCTGAAACCCCTGTCACATAATTACCATTTAACAATATAAACTACAGTGCCAGACACCTATGCTCATAAAGCCACGCATGCGATCTTTCTTTTAGTTTTTAGGTATGAAAACAAAGCCGACAGTGCAGAGCAAGATGTCAAAAACCAGCCCTAAGGGACTTCAAACTCATCTCTGCTTTTGTTACATGTTGAAGATCGGTGTCTGGGTGCTGGGCTGGCATTGGTATACTCTTAGGAACTGAAATCAGCTGATTGTAGCACAGATGCTCAGGAAGAAAAAAAAGATGTTTATTTAATGTTTTTGTTTCTTTCTATTCACCTGGCACGCAGATAAACCGAGAAACCTTTTTTAATGACATAATTATAACTGTAATGTAATTACTGAAATGTAATGTGACGTGTTACTGTAATATGCGTTATACCCCACACTGGTAGAGATTGAACTTGAACTTGACTTTTTTTTTTCTCTTTTACAGTTAGTAGTTCAGTGGGTCACATGGGATAAGGGCCTTTCCCAAACATCACAAGATTGTTTTCTGCGGTGGAACTTCTAACATTGCTTAAAAATTGTGGCAAGCAGCCCATGGGCTTCTGAAACCAGACAAACTAAACAACTAGATTTTGTAAGGGGAAAGTGTACACTGTATATTTGAAACAGTGCATTTTTTATGTGTTTTTTTAAATTTGAAATCTATTTCCAATAAAAACAATATACACGTGATGGAATAAAAGAACAATGTTAGAATAAAAAAATAAAAGATAAACTGACTCTTATATAGCAATTTTCTAGTCTTCTGAGTACTCTAAACAGCTTGCCTCACTCATACAAGCACTTGTTCTTTCTGTGCTTGAAGTGCTTTCTATCTAACATTCAAACACATTCATGCTGGATGCACTGGAGGGCAACTTGGGGTTAGTATTTTGCCCAAAGATATTTGGCATGCAGACTGGAGAAACCAGTGATTGAACCACTAAGCTTACAATTTGTAGATGCTACTGCACAAGTGCAATGAACCGATAAATGTAAACCGATATCGTTCTAACATATGTCTTGTCCACCTCTGATAACTTGCACTTTAACATGCAAAAGAGGCCAATTTAGCAGCTTAGCTCCAAAACACAATATGAAGTAATTTGCTTTTCTTTACTGAGATATTCAAAACTGGTCATGCTGCTTGCAGTCATGGTAAACAGCACCTACATCTAAGACTCTCCAAACAAGTGTTAAAAGGGGGGAGGACCACTACCTAGAATGATAGAAGTACCTGAAAAGTACCTGCTCGCTGAAAATGGAGTATATGTTGAAAGAATGTGCGATATAAGAATTTGCACACAATATGTTATTTTATCTGCTCTGTGCTCCACCTTGCGGGTGGCTGTTTTTCAGAGAAGGTGTTTTGTGATTTACGCACTATGATAAGAACAGGGGATGCTGCTCCCTGTAGGCAGCTGGACAGAAGTGAGCAGTGAGCCATAGCAGGCCGCTGGTAATGATAAGAAAAAAAAAGTGTACTAAAGCAAGAAATGTATACATCTATGCCCATTTAATCTTAGTAAAATATTTCCTTAGCAGGACTTAAAGAGCTAATTTTACAGAATTAGTGGCAGTCCAATATAAAAAGTAAACAGCTGTAGGTTTAGCTGTCAAAGAAAAAGGCACTGTGGATTAGGGGGTGGAGATTCCAGGGTGCAATGTCAGTACTCTGCACTTTGTCAGTTTGTGCTGATTAAACCTTAGTCCCTGAGGGAGATAACGCCAACAGGCCCCTTTTACACCTAATGCCTGGGTAATATATCATTAGATTTCACACATCCCGATGATCTGGAGTGGTGCCTGAAACACATTATTGTGCTAAAGAAATGGCAGTTTACTTTATATCAATGGGCGAGGCCAAAGTAATCTAACAGCAAAACTTCAAAGCCCTTGTTTTTAAGCTTTTCAGATGTTCTCACACAATGCGTCATGCTGACCACAGCTTAACAGAATATCTACTAACCTGACAGTTTCAGATTTGCAAAGGCACTGAATCAGCCAATGCCATAAGTGTTGATATTACAGTATTGTAGCTCTGACCTCAGCAGACAGGGTCATTTTAAGTTCACACTGCCATTGTCACTTCTCTTGTGTTCACACACAAGTGACCCTCCTCTTGAGAGCCATTTCTCACCCCAGGCCTCAGCTCATCTGGTTTACCGGCATGCTTACCTTTAACGAAAACCAGATGTTGAGACCCACTAGAGGATGAGCCCCAATTAAAGTCACTGTACAGCTTTGTTAGATAATGATATGGGGTAGTTGTCTAAAAAGATCCATTACTGCACATTTATTATCCATTAATGGCACTTTAATGTACATAAAATTAAGTTGTTTTTTTAGCATTAATAAAACATATTAAAAAAACAAAAAGATTAAGACACAAAAAGCAACACAGTTGACTGTCGCTGTTTTTTTTATTGGATGAATAAAAAACCGACCATTGCAGTCTGGGAATTTGGAAAGCACTAAGAACCAGTCTAAACAGTTGGGGTAAAGTAGGATTAAGCAGAAGGTGACAGAGCTTGCAGACTGGTCTTGACGGTTGCTAGGTTGGCCTTCCAGGAGCTGAGGCTGTCGTACAGCTGCTGCCACTGCTGCTTGCCAAAGGTGCGGTGTGTGCTGTGGCTGAAGGGGAGGAGACAGAAAAGCAACAATGTTAAAACATTTTTAAAAAATGACACAGGCCAAAGTCATACGCAGAGCTCGAATACATGTGCTATGATAAGCCAATGACACTGCCCTACATTCGTGTTTAAGACATGACTAAACACTCAAAAGGAGACAGGTTTGAATTTAAAAAACAAAAACAATTACATTTTTTGCCGTCTCCAGCATATCATAACATAGATTAAAACAAAGCAACCCCCGTCAAAGAAGATGAAAAAATAAAGCCTCACAAAAGTTAACCTTTAATGTAAACCCGAAGTTTTGTAAATGAACAAGTTGTTTCACTTCTAACTTCTACTTTTCAAACCAGTGAGAAGGTAACCAAGGTGTTAAAAAATTTCCTGTCTTTAATTTAAAAAACAGAATAATGTGTTTAGAAAACAATGTATAACAAACCATACCTCACAACAACTTTTTGCTGTGTTTGGTCGATTTTGCAGTATACCATTTTGGTCCGAACAGCTGAAATGAAAAAGCACGTAAGAGGTGATTAAAAGACGGCAAGATTTCTGACATTAGAGCAACGGGTTTGTTTTGGGGGAAAAAAAAAATCAAGTGGTTGCTACAAAGCAAATGCTATTTAAGCTTTCAAACCAACTTGATCCCAAATTGCTGTGATGTAATACACCTGGAGGTAAGAATAACCTCAGAAAAATGCAGCTGAGTGGTGGAAAACTTAATAACCTCATAAAAGATTCAAATTCTGTGTTTAAGTGGGAGGATTTTACACAGGGAAAGATTGTTTTGTAACAAAACAAAAACATCTACCTCGTTTTTTTCCCTCCCAAATTAAATAATATTCTCAGTGACTGTTTTGACTGATGGATTGAAATCTGTCTAATAGATTTATGTAAAGCTGTGAAGTAATGTCTACTGAAAGAATTTTTGCTTATCTTATTTCATTACTGAACAATAAAATGTAAAATTGGGACTAAACCATAAAAACGCATTTTAATAAGCTACTCTGCCTACTGATGAACAAACAGTGAAGTCTAGCTGGTCGTATATGATTCATTAGAATCTCTTCACATCATGTTCAATCACTCTCCTTTCCACTGCTTTCTGTTTTGAGAAACTGAAGGAGGTTTAAAGAGAGTAATTTGGCAAGAATTGTTCATACCGTCAATGACAAAAGCCTCAACGTCATCGGCTCCAATCTGCAGTTCCTGCTGCATGGTGTCAAAGGAGATCTCTTTGAATTCCACCGCCATGCCCATGAATGTCAGCAGACGCATCTTGGCCATGTTTTGCTCATGAGACAGGCCTGGAAAGCAACACGCAGGGATCATTAAGCACAAAACAGTCACAGTCAATTAGTCTTGACTCAGGGAGTTTCCCTGTGTTAATTGTTTCTAGATTTAGGAGACTGCAGTAAGGGAATCTACTCATTAACACAAACATCACTCCACAGGGTCTGTTTTGAGAGTCCATCCTACACAAGCTTTTAATTGCACTTAAACCTTTAGTAGTGAGAAGATAACAACGTGAACACACATTTCTGTAGTGCTGACACAGCACAAGACTGAGGAGCTAGTGTTTCTCACACAAAGCACAAATGATGCTTATCTACACATAAACTATAAAAGAAAATCTCCCACCTTGCATTTCAATTACATATAATTAATAATCTATACATTTATTACCTTTTATTCTCATTTGTTTGCATTTAAACATGTCATGTGAATAACAGCTCAAATTATGGCTACTTACCAAGAGAATCAATGAAGTCTTTGTTATTCTGGTAAAATTTGACATATGCTGCCAATTTGGCGCTCACAAAGATGGTTAATAGCTGAAAAAGAAGAGGGAGAAGAGGTTAAAATGATTGTACAATCAGCTTGATTGTTGTTTTGTTCACACAGGCTAAAAATTGTTTCAATAATCTACGTCAGATTGCTGAAGACTGTAGACGCACCCTGAATATTTTTGTCATAGACTGAACACACTCAGGTAGAAATGAACTAGATTCCTCAAGTGCATCATTCAAACTTAATAACCAGTCTCCTGTTTGACTTTGGGATGTACCGTCATGACACAACATAAGAAAAATACATTTGTTTAATGTTTGATATGCTTTGTCGACTATGAAGGGCACTGAAAGGTCAATAAATATACATCCATCCATATTCTTCCAATTATCTGGGCCCCGGTCATGACGGCAGCAGCCTAATAAATAAATAACTATAAATGCTCTGTGCAATCTTTAGCACTTACGTCATGGATGAGTTCCCCCTCCAAGAAGCGAACAGGTTTCAAGGTGAGCAGGTGGTCAAACAGGAAAGTGTTGGGATCTTTGAGAGCACGGACGATACATCTAAGAGACGGCAGACAGACGCGTTAATGTACTGCTGAGGAGGAGAATGCTGAAGTGTAATGACAAGCGTTCAACAAGTTCCACAAGCTTACCTGTGGGCATCAACACGTGCTTGTGAAGCATTGTCTTCTGTGTAACTTCCAAGTAGCTCAACCATCACTTTTGCTGCAGCTTCACTATAAAATGAATAATTATATTGTTTAAAATGGTTCTACTGAGATATTCTATGGAGAACATTTTCATAAAGTCTTATGTCCAAACTTGATCTTGTCCTTTTTTTTTTCTCTTGAAGTTATCTGTACACAAAGAAACTGTAGATTTACCTCTTCTTGCAGTCAACCAGTGCTTCATATACCAGCCTCAAAAGTGTGTGCTTCTTCTCTGTGTTCAGGTTCCAGTCAACAATCCACTTGCGCACCTGATTATGGGCACAATTACATATGATACATTAATTACAAAGGGGAAAAAGAAAATGCAGAAATATGTGATTTTTTTTTCTTCACTTAATTGTTTCACTAGCTCAATAAACCAAGGCACTGCATTATAATACTGGCAGTGTTTGTGGCCAATCGGGTTAATAACCATGAATGTATAATACCTGATCGAGGTCAGTGGGGATGAAGGTTATGGCATTACAGGTGGCGGCCACTTTGATGAGGCTGCAGAAAACTGTGTACCTCACGGGAGTGTTCTCATCCATGCCATGGAACAGGTTACTCAGCCTGTGACACAAGAATATAAAAGACATTACATGACTGCCATTAAATAAACAACCTCTTATTTTGAAAGTCTTCAGGGAAAGGACCCGATGGGACTCACAGCTGCATTCTGAGGGAGGGTCTCTCTCCTTCACGGAACTTCACGAGTTTCTCACATAGGCTTTCAATAAGAGCCTCCTGCTTGTCTGTCTCCAGGATCAACAGCAGAGACACGATGCTGTTCATCACGCTCTCAACATCTGTGGAGAGAGATAGAGGGCCATGAGTATTAAGACACTGTTTCACAATTTTAGGGCATTCATCGTCAAACAAACATTTAACATGACAGCAAATTTACGCAGACAAGTTAACTTAACCCTCTGCACCCCATGACAAACGTGGACAGGCAGTGTGTTTCCACTACTGTTTATGTACAAAAATGTTTTAATACACAAAGTATATGAAGTGGCTCTAATGTTGTCAGACTCAGCAAATGAAAACTCATACAATGTGAGAATGTAATCAAACTGTTTATCAGAGGGAAAAGTGATTTTTAAGACACCCAAGCCTAACATTATGTTGTAACCAGATGGTGTTCTTATACCCAGCTTGTTGTCCCCAAGATGGGATGGTCTGACAACAAGGAACAGTGATAATATCCTAAAAAAAATTACAACGTTTAAGCATGTTTTTGTGCATTAGAGCCCTGACTTCAGTTTAAGAGGTGAGGCCTGAGGTGAGGATGAGCTCATCAAAAAGGAGCAGCAATTTTCTTCATCGCCTACCTTTATCATCGTCCCTAAGGCAGACATCGCACGCTTCGATGATCTGAGCCAGATCTACATGAAGACCACCTTCAGCATTCTCCTCTGAGATTTCAGCTCCTTTAGACTTAATATAGGCTCTCAGCTCTGAAGCCTGTAGTACAAAATACATTTATATTAAAAAGAATTTTAAAAAATGGACAGTAAATACAGAACATTTTAACATTTAAGAGAACAAAGAGTGGCAAGTTACGTGCTGGCATCAGAGTGGACATCACATTAAAAAAAAGGTATGGAAGACTTTATTTATCTATACTCATATCTCTTTGTTGTGGCTGAATAAAATATGAACTGCGGTTATCTAGCGGACAGCAACAAGCAACTGTTGGAGTAAAGTTATTATCCCAACTATATCCAGCCTGTAGGCTCGTTAATTTTTACGTTTTTGTTTGTTTAGATATGCGGCTAAACAGCTAGCATCATTAGCTATTGTTAAGCCCTAAAAGAAACTTGCGACACACTAAACCCCAAGCACAACGATCTAAAAAATATACACGGTAAATTACCTACAAAAAGATGTGGGTGACAAGGCATTTAACATACTTCCATACTTCCTTAAAATGTTTTACCACGCATAACCTAACCATAAGCGTGCAGATATCAGCTGCCACGACCAACGGTTAGCATTGTAGCTAACGAGCATGCTATGTTATTTGATTGGATATCATTTAGCGACTCATCCGCGACAATATAACGCTTATATATATTTTAAAAGTTATTCAAAACGTAGATTTTACCTGATCTTCTTCCGTTATGTCGATAAATGCTGGTACGCTCATTTTCTTGTGATTTTGTGAGCCTAGATGATGAAATCCACGCTCGCACCACTACAGAGCTCTGACCGGAAAAGAACAAGGAGACTATGCCGGCGACAAAATTGTTCTTCCGGGTCAAGTTTTGTTAAAGCTACAGTACCTTAACTGAAAGCTGTTGGTTGGCGCTTGTACGTCTGTCCTTATTGCTACTTTTAAAAACTCTGAAAATTAATCTAATGCACACGAATTAGGCTTTAATCTGATTGGTGTCCATAATGATTTATAGATTGTGAAAACTCCTAAATTTTATTTGTCATGACTTCGTCCAACTTCCATTGCCTCTAATTTATGTATTCCTCTCCTTTCCAGGAGGATTATCCCTGGATGTCTTGGATGAGAGGTGAACCTGAACCCCGTGAAAGGTTATCTGATTGAGCTGTAGTCCAACTTTGCAGACCACCAAGGAAGGCCTGGCCAAGAGCTCTCCAAAGTAGGAAACCTTGCCAGTGTCAGAGGGCAGTTTTCTTCACCATACACCCGCTGACCTATGAGTGCACGTGTTGGGCCCCTATACAGATGGGATCCTGTGTATTGTTATAATGGCAGGTCACTTGGTGATTGAGGTGAAGAGGTTAAGTGCAGCAGGAGGTCACCCTGAAACTAAGGAGTCAGATTACTGACATTTAAGCACAGGGTGACGACACCGGAGTCTTATTCAACTCCAAGCTTCAACATCTGCCTTCAGGATCTGTGTATTTTTCAAGAAATCGGAAACTATGGAAACCCATGACACTGCATCATCACTGGCTGGTAGTCAGTTATTTCTCATAGCACTTACAGAAAGGGAACTTAAATCTGTTGCATTGAGGATAAATAGCTTAAAATAGCGGACTGAGGGGAAATGGCTGAAGAAGCGTTTCATCATAGTGCTCGTATGATGCGTCATCTTGTTGGGAAGGCAAGTGCCTGGTACCATATCCCAGCTTCACGCTCTCCCTGCCCTTGTGAGCTGTCATGGCAAAGAATTTATAGCCATTTCTCCACAAGTGTGCTTGTGTAACACCGAGGCTTTCATTATCTGATTAACAGCTGTTGTCAAGTGCCTGGTGTATTTCAAGTCCAGAATAAGAGTTTTGTGTGCTTTGAAGCTCCAGGTGCATGTGAGACATTGTTTTTGTCTTCTCTAAAAGGTCTTTAAAGTGTCACGGAATGTTATGATGCTTAATAGTCTTTATAATATTCATTGAACAGTGCTCTGAAAATAGAACTGAAATCGGAGTGCAATAAACCTTTTAACTCAGAGGAGCCCGTACCTGGCACATGTATTAAACTGGGATTTAGTCTGTCTTATATCATTATAAATCTAAACTGGCATAGATAATTTTAGAAGAAAGAAATTAGGCTAGCAGCAGATATCACCCTTTTTTCGGTTACTTACACTGATGTGTCTTAGAGTGTATTTTTCCCCTCTTTTATTCGTTTGTTTGTTTTTGTCAGGGGAATTTGTGAAAGACTAGTTGTAATTCTGCTTTCGTCAAGCATTGTTCCCGTATAAGGTTGTGAAATAATGGTAGATATTGCCAAAGATTTTCATTATAATTTTCTCTTAGATACACGTGTTATGGAAAATTCCAATTTTTCTTTGTGTGTGTGTGTCTGTGTTACAGTTGGTTGTTATCTATGTCGAGGGAACAGAAAGTGGTACCTGCAGAAACACTTCAAAAAGGACTAAAATGCAAATAAGAACTTTAGGTGTTGGTTCATGCTCCAGCTTTAATATTCCTCTACTCACAGTATATGTCTGCTAAAGCTAATTGGAAACAATATTTATTCTTAAATGTCTGCACTTCTGACTTCATCCCTATTTTCTTGAAGGGAAATTGCACACACTCTCATGCTAAACTGCTGGCAAACTGCCTGCTCAGGCTTCCTCAAAGATAAATGACTGTGTCGTAATAGTTGGTTGAGCCCAGGTGTCTGTTTTCTCCCTGTCGACCGGCCAAGTGATGAGTATCCATGTAAACCAGTCTCATGGTTGTCATCCAACATGGCTGCCTACCTTCCACCCACTAATTGTCTGGTTCCCACAGTTCTGCCTGCTTTCACAGTCTCAGAAAGATCCCCTTGCTCAGACTCATCTATCAGCCAGTGACCTTGTCAGAGAGCATCGCATGAGTAACTTCCCTATTTCTCTAGGTGGAGCAAATTGCTTGTTAATTACTTATAAGCTGACCCATCCTCCTTTAAAACAAAAGTAAAAACACACACACAATCAACAAATAAAAAATCATGTCAAGGTCTTAAATATGAATAAGTCTGAAGTCCAAAGTGTTCCATGGCATATAAAATCCTATGGTCCCAATCTGATGGGCTTTTACTCTTTATAAATGCAGGCAAAAACTGTATACCGGTAATAAATCACTTTTATGCCCTCTAGGTTTTTATTTATTGTCACTGTCAGCTTTTTTCTGCTCCATACTGAAGTTATTTTGGTTTGAAATTTGTCTTTAATCCTCTTTAGATATTTAAAACAAATAGCATTTTTCATAAGTGCTAAGGCTAAAGAAGTGCTGATTAGATTAAATTCAATATAATTGTAAGGGCAACTAGTAATTGTGGTTAAGTCTACAGGAAATGTATATACAATAAGTCTTTGTAATGTCCTTTGCAGTTTTGTGAGTTTTTTGTTTGTGCTCATCACATTGAATACATGTTTGATGAGCAGGCTCATCAAGCTGAATGCCTGTTTATTGTGAGAGCTGGTCAGTTCTTGTGATCACTTATCTCCTCTTCCCATAGATAATCAATCATGCAGTGCAGCTAATGTCGACACACCTGCACTTGTGAAAAATCATTTTAGTCCACATAGAATTTTTAGTGATCGGCTGAGTTGCGTGCACCTTCTGGATGGGTGAAAAAAGTCTTTAGATGACCAGAAAAAAAAAAATTAAATACCGCTGTTATCGTACCACTGTTATCTCACATAATGCTCCGTTTTATATCACACTGAGGATCACAGCAATCAATCAGTGTGAGTTTGCATTTGTGGTTTTGAGTTATCTGCAGTTGCTAATCCCTCAATGTGGAATTTGTGTGCTTTGTTTCAACCTAATGGCATCAGCAGGGAATAAAAGCTGCTGTTTTCCAGGAATTCTGCTGTTCCTGTCTAGATAGATTGAATCACTACGCTAGAATTGTGGCCCTGTCGATGATTGAGTGGCCTCTTGTCATCAGAGAGTGTTTATATTACACACTCTCGCAGGCTAGTAGGGGCAATAAGAGTTTAAAAGTCACAGACACAGTAAAAAAAAAAAAAGTCCAATGTGTTTTAACTGGGGATACATTGCGCAATGTCTGGCTCAAAGCTATAGATGCCAGAGCTCAGAAATACTAATTAGAGGCATGTTCAACTACATGACCCTGTAACTGCAAGATTCTGTTTAGACTGTTTCATCGGTGCTGATAAATGCAATGGTGAAGACAGAGAACAGACAACCGTTAAAACTTTCTCAGTAATGAATGTAACTGACAAAAAAAGAATATTTTTTTTTCTTTTCCCAGAAATTATTTAGTGTTTTCAGTCCAATTCAGTTCAGCTTTATTTATATCTTACCAAATAACAACAACAGAGTCACGGCAAGGTGGTCTATACTGTACAGGAAAGATCGTACAGTATTAAGGAGCAAACCACAGCAATCAATCAGCCCCTCTGTGAGCAAACACTTTGTGACAGTGGGGAAGAAAAACTCCCCTTTAAGAGGAAGGAACATCTAGCAAACTGGTTGGATAGGAAGTGGGAGAGGTGGGCTGAAAGAGAAAAGAAAAGAGGACAGGGGAACAGGACAATACACAGAGTACTGAAGAAGAAGACAACAACTTAATGGCATAGTGCAGTGTTAGAGACTTGGGAGTGGAAAATAATTAAGTGGTGAAGATGTGCTGTTTACATCACAGTGTATCACATGAAGTCAGCGTGGCTACAGTGTTCAAACAAACAAACAAACTTAGGTTGTTCTTGTTTTCCTCCATCTGTGACAAATACTAAGATGTTCGAGTTTGGGGGGCGGGTTTGTTGTTGCTTTTTTTCTTTTAATAGAGCAACATACTTATTTTCCAGGCCAAACAAAGATTGTCTAGATTAGGACATCAACGTTTCCTTCCATGCTTATGAGTTATCTGCTTTAAAGTGTGTGTTTGTGTTATAGTAGGGAGTCAAACCTCTGATTTGTTGCTTTGTTTTTCAGTTTTTCATCCATCCATCCATCCATCCATCCATTTTCTAATAATGTCTAATAATGAATTACAGTAAATGCATTATTGACGTTGTTATTTTCAACATTTACATGAATGTAAAAATCATTTTCTCTTAGCTAAGCGCTAAATAAAATAAAAAATCAGAGAAAATGAGTAGAAACTCTGAGAAAGGGCCAGGTAAAGACAGATAATGGCAAATAAAACTGTTTTTTTTTTGTTATATTGTTTAAGGCTAAGAGTAAAGCTTTCAAATTAATTAAAACTCAATGTAGGTCTTTGGTTGATTATTAAACTAAAGTGAAACATTGCTGCCGTTCCTCTTATGCTTCTGCTTTCAGGATTCTGATCTGTCAGCAGATTTCTGTAAACCAGTATCAATGTCATAAATAATAATATACAAAAGCTTTATTATGTTTGTATCAGGACTGAGAAAATTGCAGCAAATCAGTATTTCCTTACAATCGTGTGTCACAGTCTGCTGATTGCGGTTACTTGTATATTTTCCCATCAGTGTTCGCATATCTCATAGTTATCCTGTAAACATTTCCTCACCTAATTTCAGAATGAGCCTCAAGGTTATGACACAATCTCTAACCACTACAGATATCTTAAAGTGTTTTCTGATGACTGTGTATGCCTCAGCCACAGCTGCTAGGGTGCGACAGCATGGAAGAGGTTGTGAATTACTGTAAAGAACTGATAAAGACCGACCTTGATCTTGACACACACCCGTCTGCTAGGATGAGACATTACTGAGGAAAACTGACCGGTGTGGCACTGACATATGAAATGAGGGTAAAATAAAAATTTACACTTTCCAAATGAGAAGTTCCTCAGAATTCAAATCTGGTTTCTTAACTTCTGTAAATAATAATACTATCAATAACTTTTAGTGGTATTTTCTCTCATTTCAGATTTTGGTTTGATGATGATGTGTCATATGCTTATGCTTGTACTTATACATTTCCATAAAGTGACACAAACCACTCTTGACAGAATTTTAACCTTCTGAGTCACAGATATGTCCCAGAGTGAGATGTAGGTCATGTAGTCATCTTCCACTCAGACGTTTTAATTAATGCTTTATGAAACTTCAATATCTTTATATTTGGTGGCTTGCACAAGGATCATTGATCTTTTTAAAGTAGAGATTACAAATGCAAATATGTGAATAAAGCGCCTTTTAGTTGTTCAGATCACTGAGATTAGCAACAAAACAATTCAAACACTTCACGTTCAGCATATTTCTTGTTGTTTGATATCATTAAAAAAGTTTTTTTCTGTGCCTGAATGCCTTATAGACCCACTACTATTAAAGAAAATGCAGACTAACATGTTGCAATTAACAAGGGTGTTGGCATGTGTTATTGTTCATTAAACACATAAATACCACCCTGTTGCTTGTAGGTGGATGACACATGCGTTATTCTGCATCTGGAAATAGCTACAAGCTAAAAACTGCAGCGTTCAATTTGCTGATTGTTTTATTTACTTTTACAATTAATGCATGTATTTGAGTCTTTACTAGCGGAGTCAGGTAATAAGAAAAAGACTAGTGCAATGATCTGTGCAATTTATTGAATATATTGAGATTAATAATGCTTTCAGAAATGATGTTTTTTCTTTAAAGACATTCTATGGCAGTAGTTCTTTTTGATTATATGAATGTTAATAGTCTCAACCGCAGTTTCCTTAGATTCAATTGTTAAGCTGCTTATTAATGCAAATATCTAATCAGCTGACCACAAGGCAGCAACTCAATCATTTAAAAATATGATATGGTCAGGATGACCTGCTGAAGTTCAAACTGGGCATCAGAATGAGGAAAAAGGTGGTTTGAGCGTGGTGCTGTTGTTGCTGACAGATGTGCTGGTCTGAGTATTTCAGAAACTGCTGATCTACTGGCATTTTATGCAGAACAATGTCCAGGGTTTAAAGAGAATGTTCCAAAAAAGAGAAAAAATATCCCATTAGCGATACTTCTGTGGACAAAAATACCATGTCGATGAGCTAGAGGTCAGAGAAGTACGGCCAGACCGCTTCGAGCTGATAGAAGAGTAACAGTAACTCAAACAATACTCGTTACAAACAAGATAGGAGGAAAAGATGAGCTACAGCAGCAGAAAACTACGCCGGCTGGTGCTACAGTTGGCTAAGAACACTAAACTGAGACTGCATTTCAAACAGATTCACCAAAACTGGACAATACAGGTTTGGAAAAACGTTTCCTTGTCTTACATGTCTGGATTTCTGTTCTTACATTCAGATGGTAGGGTCAAAATCTGGCATAAGCAACATGAAATCTGTTATGTATCAGTGATTAAGGCTGTTGCAGGTGTTGTAATGGTGTAGGTGATGTTTTCTTGAGACACTTCAGGCCCCTTAGTACCAGTTGAGTGTCACTTCAACACCTGAGTACTGTTCCTGCCTATGCCCATCCCTTTTTGACTACAGTGTATCATACAGTGCTCTCTTAAAGCTCAGATCATCTGAAACTGGTTTCTTGCGTTTGACACTGAGTTCACTGTACTCAAATGGCCTCCACAGCCACTAGATCTGAGTCTAATAAAGCACCTTTGGGATGTGGTGGAATTGGAGATTCGCATCATGGCCGTGCAGCTGACAAATCTGCAGCAACTGCGTGATGCTGTTATGTGAATATGGACTAAGATCGCTGAAAAATGTCTCCAACACCTTTCTGAACCTATGCTGTGAAGAATTTATGCAGTTCTGGTGGCAAAAGCGAGGCTGAATCCTTAATATTAACTACCAAGGTGTACCTAAAAAAGTGGGAAGTGAGTGGATTTCACACAGGCTTGTCTACTGTGTCTTTTCAAATGAATTAAAGTGGTCAACAAGAAGAAACCATGGTGTGTAAAACATCACTAGACAAGTGTTGAGCCTGACACGTGACCTGCAGAAATGCACGTTCTCCCACAGACCTTTCTTCTCTGTTTCTTATCTCCAGTCTGATACACCACGCTTTGAAGAGTGCTCGGATTTGATATGGGATAATTAAAACAAGTGAACATGCTTTATAAAACATAGCGTTGTGTTCTGTTTAAGTAGAAAAAAATAATTTGAGGTAAGGAACAAACAGTTCCACTCGTACCCTTCCTGTTTAACAGAAACCAGCGTATTTTGAAATAAGCAGTGATTTGGGTTTTTCTGTGCCACTCTCAGCACATCAAACTAACACCTGCTGCTCTTTGGCATTTCTCTACAGCTGTTAAAATTCCTACCAAAGCTACTGCACTTCTGATTAATTATGTTTCAAAAATGTTAATAAATCATTTTAAATCAGCAGTTATCTCGGTTTAAAAAACAGAAACTGCCTTGTAACCTATATTCAGATCCAGTAGCTTGAACGCAGATGTTTATTAAAATGGAAAAAGCAATTTATTTTGCATCTGTCCTGCCAGGTCACATATCTCTGTAGTTTATCATGCATCTCTCTGGCTTCTGAAATCCCCCCTTAGTCATTGTGCTGTAGAAAGTTCCAGTCTTGTGTATTTCTTGTTAGGGGTCAGAGGCAGTATTGACCATTTCCTTTCTACTGCACAGTAATGTTGTTTTAAACCCTGAGTTAACCATAGATCGATCTGAAGAATGGGTGTATTTGGGGACTGCCATCCGTCATAGGGCTTGAAAGGGTTGTTTTCTCCCGACCCTGTCACCTTTGATGAATTCCCGTTAAAGGCTCTGCTCTGGAAGGCACGGCCAGCATTTGCCTTGGCTCAGACACTCTGCATTTCCTCCTCTCTCTCTTTCTAAGTTTGACAAGATACTTTTAATTGCACCACAACCTTTTGTCCATAAAGGACATCATTTTAGTTTCTGTTTGTTTGTGATGGGCGGACCACACAAGGTTTTTAAAAACTGCATTGGGAGAAATTAATTTTCTTAGCTTCTATTTTCAAATCTGCGATGTGGACATCCTCTAAATGTCAGGGTGTTCCTCGGGGATGCGGGCCTGCCTTTGCACTTGTTTTTTTCCAAGAATAGAGCAAGTCAGAAAACTCTTAATCTTCTCTATGTCTGCAAACCACCCAGATGAATCTGTGCTTTAAATTTTAAGGGCATTCGTGACCACTGTAATGGATGTCATCAGAAACAGTAAATAAATTCCTGGAATATATCAGAAAGTAGTAACACAAAGTATCACTGAAATTTTGCAACAATGACTGACAATTGTCTCTGTAATGCTACTTCAGCAGTTTGTCAGGTTATTTCATCACTCAAAGCAGCTTGTCCCCTCTTAGCTTCTCTTTCTCTGACTGTTTTCTTCTCTCTCAGTTTCACCCACCGCTTCTTTTTAAGTTGATTCAGGGGTCAATAACATTTACTGGTGTCCTAAATTACATTGCAGAGAGTGATAAAACAAACTGGTTAGCACTCTTACCGTGTTTCACACTAATTCACTGATGGAAAATTCATCCATGGTGTTGTGGTCGGAATCGTAAAGTTATCCAATTTGGCACTGGTTCAGAGTTAAAGTAACTGGAAGTGACAGACTCCTTGAGACTTTTGCTCTTTTTGCTCTCATTCATGTCCCCAGGAGGAAAAGACCAAACATTATACATACAGTGTGAGCATATTACTCACACATTCTGGCCAATAAGAGAAATAGTAAGTTTTGTGCTTTAGATCCCAGTTTTCTCAGTCGATAGCCATGGTGAGTACAGAGAGTTTATCCATGTTTTAAGATTTCTAACATGACTGCATTTTAAACAAATGTTAAATGTGATACACGCACTTTTGTAGCTTGAAGATTGCCGTGGTCATATCTCAGGCCAGCTATGATTGATTGTTATGCTGCACTGCTTATAGCACATATTGTGATTCTTTCAAGCTTTTAAAGAAAAGAAGGAGGAACCCGAGTGCTGATCGCACAAATACTGTAATGTTAAAAGATCCAAAGCAGCTGTCTTGGTTTTTATAGGCATATTGATGTTACTGCATTCCTGTGCAGTTCCTCTGAGTTAAGCTAGAGTTAAGGTCAAAACCCAATCTTCTGCGTGCTCATACACACACAGATACACATGCGCGCGCATGCCCCCTCCCCCAATAAATAATTATCCTTCAGTGTGATGTGGCTTTGGTCCAAGGCCTTGCAGTTTATGTGAGCCGATTTTTTTAAAAACAGAACTATATCCAAAATGGAAAGATTCCGGCCACATTTTATGCATTTTTATTTTCACCATTTTTACATTTTGAGCAATTAGTGTTTCACCTGTAATTTTTGTTTTTGCCAGCAGCTGTCTTCTAACTTGCTTATTTTCTCTCAACATTAATCGCATCTTGCATTCAAACTGTTGCTTCATCCAGTAAGGAACAAATTTTGAAAGTGTATATTTCTGAAAACAAATGAGTCAGAGTCAGAGGAGTCCAGAACGATAAGCATTTTTAAGAACTGCTCAGGTCACCAGTGCACTGACAAACATTTTTCATGTTGCTGTTTTTGAACACGTTTGAAAAAAATTTTTATTTTCATAATTTATTTGTAATTGCTCAGGTTTCTAGTTTATTCTGCATCCTGAACACTGGATGTTTAAAACCGATTCCCTCTTTCGTGCACACGTACGTGATGAGAAACACTTAAACTTGAACAAAGGAGGAAGAACAACACCCTCTAGTCTAAATGTGACATTAGTTAGAATCTACTCAGAAGTGTAGTCTGTAAAAACAATAAAAAGATTTGCAGCCTCAGCTGGCTGGGGAAAAGCAAGGGAGTCATCCTCTTCTCATCCTCTCTTGCTCCTCCCCTTCTTCAGAGTTATTCAGTATTTGAGCCTTCAAGAGAATAAGGAAAGCCAGACATTATAGAGACAGAGGAACAAGGACTGTTTATCTGACAGGCTCTCACTCCAAATCCACGGCAGGTACCCAGGGAGCCTGAAATTTGGCATCCAGGTTTTGTTTAACAGTCAGTTATTTTCATTATTCACCTTTTCACAAAAGGTTGGAAACATGGCTCCTGTAGCGCATTGTGACCACTGATGTCTGTTTTCTGCAGAAGTATTTGCTCCATGCTTATTATTTCTTTAGATACTGTTTCATTACACTCTTAAGAGTTTAATAATGTTACTGTGATTTTTTGTATTTTTTTAATTTCTTAGCTGTACCTTCTTTTGGAATACGATCACTACTTTTTTGGACTGGATTTTCTTGAACCTCCTTCACTAATGTTGACCGAAACGTGTGGAGCCATGTCATTGGGCTCAGATGTTCGCGATCTGACCCTTTTACAGCCTACGCCTCCTGTGCCATCCTTACCAGGAGCTGGTGGCGGCTGTGGGATGTCTGTTGGTGGGGGCCAGTGGACCCAGCTGCTGGACCTCCACCCTGGCTCTCCATACAGCTCCCTGCCCTCCCATCATTCCCTCATTAAGCAGGAGCCTGGCTGGGGGACAGCTGATCCAATAGAGGACCCTCACTGTGGACTTGGGGCCTTCACAGTGCATTTCACTGGCCAATTTACAGGCTCAGGCCCCTGTCGGACCGGGGCCTTTGGAGAGCCACCTTCAAACCAGCCAAGAGTGTTTCCCAATGGAGCCTACCTGCCCAGCTGTGTGGACAGCCCTCCTCCACCTAGGAATCAGGGTAAGTATGCTTACTGTTAATCCCTTCTGTGATTTCAATAGCTTCAGGACCATTGTAGCACGATCAAGAGTATTTACCATCAATCAATAAAGTTTTTTAGGTTTTTTTTTAAGAGACAGCGTCATTCTATACTTCCATTAAATGTGCTCTTGATGTTTAAGGGGATGTCAGTAATGTTGTGTCTGAGCAGGATGTCATGTTCTTTACCAGGTCATTTCAAATCACAACAAGACTTTGGCATCATTATTATTACCTCTCAGTTCTGGGTTTAATTACCTCAGTATTGCATGTATGCTGATCTCATAAAAAAAGTAAATATAAAAAATAAAATCCAGTCCTTGAACACAGCCGTTGTTTGAGCAACATTTTACATCAAACAGAAGATCCATTTGGTTCTTATCTGGAATATTAATTAAAAATGAAACTACATACATTTTGTTTCAATGTTTCTGTACAGGAGATAAGACATATCTGCCACTGTATTAAAAAAATAGTTGCATTTGTATTATCTGGTGGCGTACATTACTCAGTCGGGAGTTTTAACCTACGTGTTTGTCTGCTGCTGACGCTTTCAGAGGCAGTATGCATGGCAGTGAGTCTTATTTGCCCAACGCGAAGTAGTTTTTGATGAAGCGATAAAATGCTCAGAGAGGTTTTCTGCAAGTTGCAGGAATCTGGGAGTTTGTGAATCATTTTTCTTAAAAGCTAATTGTCACATCTTTTGGGCCTGACACAGGATATCACAAACTGTCCATATTGTGCGTGTAAAATAAACATCACATTAGCTTTCCTTGTGATTGAAAAATACTTGTGTGCTACAGCAGAATACATTAAAATTGTTGCAGAAATAAAACAGTTACATGTTTCTTTTTCTTTCCCCGTCAAATAACTAAAATGATACACTTCAAATTTTCTCTCTCTCTCTTATTTTTTTTTTTACAAAGCATATGCTACAGTAGCTCACATCAGTCCATCTGTGGTGTGTCTGCCAAATTTCTTTTTCCACCTGCCATAAATAATGCAACCACAAAGCCAAAGATAGATGGGGGGAAAAAGAATATGTTACAAGGAAAGAGGATTTAGTAGTGCGATGAATGTCTCCCTGCGGTAAGCCTGCCAGGGACTAAGAGGTACTATCAAGGGGATATAGATAACTGACCAGATACTGAAGACTTTGCAAGCTTCAGAATGTTGCAGTGATGTTTGAGATGATGATCTAATGACTCGAGCAGGCAAATAGGCTCATTTTATTTCCATCACCTCTCTTTTTTTGTTTTTTCTCTCAGGTTATGGAGCAGTCGGATTAGACAGCAATCCCAGTTACGGTCACACTCCATCTCACCACGCTCCTCAGCTCTCCAGCCTGTCCTTCAAACACGAGGAGACGCTGTCACCGCCAAACAGCATAGGTAACTGTCTACGCCCCGACGCCTTTTCACTGAAATGATCTGCAGACTGGAAGGCTGTCGTGTCACAGCAAGGTTATATAAGTAACCCATCATTTTTCATATCACAACAGAACCGCTATTATCCACTTCCCTTCATCTCTCCCCATCTCTGTCTGCACACATATTCATATACGCAGACATACATAAACACACTCTCCCTCTTGCTCTTCAAGCATACAAAAGGTTAATGATTCTGGAAATTATAACTTGAGGAAATGGCTTTATGCGACTCTGTTGGAATGTCAGAAACTGTCTAGGGACCAATATACTATGTGAACCTGAAAAGGACCAGTGGTTCTCAGCGACCTGTTCTCTATTCTGTTTTTATTTCTCTCTTGCTGTTCGTGCCTGTGTCTTTGAAATTAACTCATATTTGTTTTACAAATATATAATTGTTTATAAGCATTTACATCACAAGAAAAGAAAATACAGTGACATATTGTGTGTAATATATAGTTTTAACCAAAAAAAAAACCCAAAATGAGGAATGTGTTCAAAGTTTTCTGTTTTTTTTTTTATATGTTAGTGTTTCACAGTTGCATGATATTTTCTAGATTATCAACTTTTCATTAAAAAAACATCTTATTTGAAAATCTGAAAATGAAATTGATGTAAACACTGCATTCATATTTTAAAGCAGCCTTTGTATTTTTTTTCCCCTTTTGATTTAGTTGACCAGCAATTTCCAGCACCTAATCCTATGTTCAGCTGCCATAATCCTTCAGACTCTTGTCCGAGCAGCCAAGCGCTGCTGCTGCGAAATTACAACAGGTACAATCATTTATCCCTGTCTGAGTTTGTTTTTGCTTTATTTCCCCTTTTCTCTGGTCCTCAGTCATCAGTTAATGTCAGATTCTTTCCACTGACACCATATGCAGCTTGCTCGCTTGCTGGTAATTTTTAGAAGTGTGAACTCTCCCTGATCCCACATTAAGCCCCGTGTTTGCCTCTACAGCGTCTGGGTTGTGAATCCTAATTTGTTCTGAGGTTAAGTGCTGCCCACTGGTGCTCAGCAGGCCAAAACAAACACTTAAGTGATCTACTGCTGATGTGTCTCAGTCCACCCTCAGGAAAAATGAGGAGAAAAGTAAAACAGACAAGTTCAGTGAAAGCGAGAGTGGCGGCGAAGCTGCCACTGAAAATCTGCTTATGTGAATCTGCGGACGTGTTTCTAACTTGTTTTCGTTTGGATGGAAAACATCTCAACGGGTAAATTAGGATGAAATTCTTCAAATGCCGGCCTGTAATGTTGTTGAAGAAAAGGAACATGTACAACTCAAATACTGAGACGGGAGCTGATAAGAAAGGGGAAGACTGCACTGTTGTTAGAGCTATTGCATGAACTGGAAACCCTCAAACAAACACGCACATGGGTGCACACGCTCATACACATGGTGTATATGTGGCAGATATCAGTGAGTCTTTGCACAGTTTAACATAGTTCAGAACTGATTAGTGAGCCATCGCAATCCTTCCCTCAAGGACTTCTCAAGGAATGTAGTCCAGAATTCCCCTGAAACTGTTTCCCGCCATTAATGATACCGAGGACAGAGTGATGTCATCCACTGGTGCAGGGTGTACTAGGCACAGAGGCTCTCGCCCCCACAATGAGTGCACAATCCCATCTTCAAGTGTGCGAATTTGTGTGCTGTATTTGTGTGTGTCTGTGTGAAGTAGTGCGATCTGCCAAGGTAAAGAATGGCTCAGTGCCTGTGTCTTTTAATGAGGCCAGTGAGGAGTGCGGTGGGTGGACAGCATGTGTTAATAAGTGAACCATTTGGACTTCCCCTGAATGAAACATCTTCATTTTATGTACAAGGGAAGAAAACTGTCAGGAGGAATTCGGAGTAAATCTTGTCTGTGATTATTAATTTCAAGGTTGTTTCCAAAAAAGTAACTAAATAATAACGAAAAAACCTGAACATAGCCTATAAATTACTTTCTCCCGCTTTCCTAACTCTGCTGTAAGTGCAGTGTTAACCCTGTTAAGGCTGTATGCTGTATGTTTTACTCAGTGATAACCTGTACCAAATGGCATCTCAGCTGGAGTGTGTAACATGGAACCAAATGAACTCCCTGGCATCATCTATAAAAAGGTAAGACTTTGTCACTTTTTATTATTTTAAACACAATATGCTGCAGTTTTTACTCTTCACTGAGAAGTCTTTCAATTCTAATGCATGTTTTAAATATTAAGTTGATTGAGTTGAGTCCTTGCTCAAAAAATAAATACAATGTCTCAAATTAAGTTTATGTAGGAGCCCGTCACCTAAATTTACAAGCTGAGTGAGAGAGCATATCTTCAGGGCCGTGGATATATTGTTAGAGGGAGGCATGTTTAAAGATTGTTTAGAAGAGAAGAGGAGAAAAGCATTTGTTCAACTTGGAAATCCCTCAGGAAACATTGCATTTATCTCCTACCTACTCCGCTGTCATAATTAACTTGTAATTTTGAAGAATATTTTGTTCCTGCCTGCCAGCGGCCATCCAACCAGCTATGACAGTGACCCCATAGGCCCACCTCCACCCATGCTTGTCAGCACCCAGTACCACATACACACCCACGGTGTCTTCAGAGGACTTCAGGTTAGTCAGATTTAGTCACACATGTGAACAAAGACAGAAAGTGAACTTCCTCAGTGTAAATCCTTCTCCTTTCTTCTTAAAGGATGTCAGACGGGTATCTGGTATCACTTCCCCTGTTGCAAAGACTTCTGAGGCCAGTGAGAAGAGACCGTTTGTGTGCGCTTATCCCGGCTGCAGCAAGAGATACTTCAAACTGTCCCATTTGCAAATGCATGGGCGCAAACACACAGGTGGAGGCTGATTAGAACACTTGTACTCATTTGTCCTGCCCAGTTTTAAATGTAATGACTTCAGGCTTTGATGATGACAGCTGGTTTGTATTGCAGGCGAGAAACCTTACCAGTGTGATTTCACAGACTGCGGCCGCAGATTCTCTCGCTCGGACCAGTTAAAGAGACACCAGCGCAGACACACAGGTATAGTGGTGTGACGCTAGTATATCTAATCCCACGTTCCACTATAGATAGGTACATCAGGTTTCCTTTTTGGGCACTACATTTAAAAAATAATTACTTAAAGGATTTGAATTTCCTGGTAGTGTGGAGGAGGCAAATTTGAATGATTAATGAATATTTTTTGAACCGAGAAATGAGTCAGTGTAATTTGTGTTTTGTTATTTATAAAGTCCTGGCTGCTGCCTTTATTTTCCTTTTAACTCTTTATTTTTTCTTAAGCCTCTTACTGCTTTCTATAAATATAGCAGCCATAATTATTGCTTCCAGACCCGTGTAATGTCTAAACTATATCATTCAGCCCAGGAACACCACAAAATAAATATTTAGAAATTAATTTACTAAAAGAAACAAATAATTTTTCTATGTATTGTGATTTTGTATTTATTTAAATTGATAATACTGAATGCTGCATAACCAGAGTGCTCAATTATATTCCATGAATGCTAGACTTCTAAAATCTAAAATGAATCTAGAGTCAATTTTCTAACATTTAATTTACAGTAATTTTTAACCATGTAATCTTACACTTAAATTACACTTAAACTTCTGACCCTCTCCTCACCGTTTCCACACTCATTCATGTTTTTGACAACAACAACCGTCATGGTGACGTAGGAGTGAAGCCCTTTCAGTGTGAGACGTGTCAGAGAAAGTTTTCACGGTCAGATCATCTTAAGACGCACACTCGGACTCATACAGGTAAAACAAGTGCGTATACCTTTATTTTCTACTTCTCCATTCTTCCTCCAGTAGAATAGATTTTTTTAATTTCAATGATTTTTAATTGACACACAATAATTCACTGAATTCACTCTAAAGCAATGCGTTCTCGTGTT
>VUQR01022709.1:38056-55768 GCA_015108515.1 Hemichromis elongatus
GCTGATGAGTTGAACTAAAAAATCATTGACCCTTTTCCACGAACACTTGGTGAAGCTCCTCAGTATTCCACTAGGTTCATATGTAACATACTGGATCTTCACTTGTAGTGATGCGGGATGCTGTAGTGGTCTGAGGATGAAGGCAAAGCTGTCAGTTTGGTTCATCCCCTTTCTTGTGGTCACAAGCTCTGGGTAGCAACCAAGACAATTATATTTTGGATACACGCTGCAGAGACTATTTTCATCCAATGGGTGTTCGGGGTCCCCATTTAGAGACAGATCGAGCAGCTTGGCTGTTCTGGAGTGACATAGATTAGAGCTGCTGCTCCTACATCTGACTTGATGACTCCTGGATGCCTCCTAGGTTTAGTGTTTTGGGCAGGGAGGATGCCCTGCTAACGTAGCAGAAGCTGGATGCATGGGCAGATGGAAGGATGTCTAAACAGTTCACTAATAGTATAAAAGTAAATCTGAAAGGGCAAGATGTTCTCCTTGTTTTACAAGGATGTGAAAAGGACATAACAGTTCACAGCAGTAAAACGCTTCAGAATGAAACAGCTCTCTTCTGCCAAGTTTAATCTGCTTTTCTTAAGGACTGATATGTTCATGTTTGTAGTGTACAGGAGCTCTCTGGTGCCGATAGTAGGTGGTAGCAACATAAGCAGTTTGGGCTTACCAACGTAACTTCATGTTCCTCCCTGATCCTGCACAGCAATCTCCTTCAGTTATCGTTGACGCTAGCCTACAGCCACATCCTTTCTAATGGTTTTCCTATGATCGCATGTACCATCAGTTACTTATTCTTTTGCATACTTTTAGAAAGATCAGTGTTTCTGAAAAATTCATTACATGTATAAAGTATAAATGCAGCATGTTATGTATGTGTGACTATCGTGTTAGCTCTAGCCAGATTCACCACAATCAGTGAAGACACCCCTGGCTGAACCGTTCTTTGGTAACATTCAGCAACATCATAAAAATGAGAGATGAATAATTAACTCTGTCAAATGGGTAGTACAAATTTTATGAACAGAGCAGCATAGTGCATCACTGCTAACATTCGCCACCCCACATTCCACGAAGTCGAATTTATATTTAAAGCTTGAGTTTTAAATGGGATGGTCGGTTTGTCCCCCTGGACCTGTTCCAAAAAAAATATAGGAACTCAATCATTTCTGGGCCAAGTTAAAATTTCATTAAGGGGTTATTCAAATGTAGCACATTTATTTAAGTGGCGAGATCAAACACATGGAACAGGAACTAAAAACTCGTCTTGGAATTAAATCATATTTCTTATTAAGCAGAAGTACTCTTGCTTTTGGGAACGTCACTTCTTTCAGGTCTGCTTACTTAAAGATCATATGAACGCAAAGGGCTTACCAGAACCACAATATCCTTCATGTGTTCAAACTCCTCAGGGTGGAGGAAGGCTGTGAACTCTTCTCTGTCTGCTGCCAGGTCCCCGTTCAGATCAGCTGCTTTAAACCTCCTCTCATCACGAGGGAGCATCTTCTTGAAGCTGAACTGGTCTGTGGCATCTTCAAATTCTTCCGGGTTAGCTGAGAGGGTGAAAAAATAATCAGGTTTAATAGCTTTGTAATACTTTAATAATAAAACAAAAATAGATCACGTCTCTTGAACTAGTGTGCTCATACCGAGGTAGTATCCATATGTGGCTTGTTTGTACTCGTCCCAGGAAATCTTGTTGTCCTTATCCAGGTCATAATCAGTCCACACCTTGGCCACATTCTCATATACATAACGCTTCTGTACGCGCTTTATCCAAGCCTTGAGTTCAGCTGTGGTGATGTAGCCATCTGCATCGCTGTCTATTCGGTCCACAATTTTTCTGTCGGGCAGGGGAGAAAAGAGATATTAGCAATATTTGAACTATATCTTATAGGCATATATACGCTGAATACAGTGCTGTGCAAAAGTATTAAGTCAGCCCCTCATTTCTTCATATATTGGTTGAAAATAGAGGGAGGGATTTATTGAAATGTGCAAACATTTGCTGAAATTCAATATAGAAGGTAAAAATGGAGGTTTTACAAATCTAAAAAGTCAGAAAGTCAGTATTTGGTATGACAGTGTTTATTCTTCTTTAAGTAGGCATCAGGAACGACTCTCCAGGCTTCTTGAAGAAAAGTCAAAGCCATTATTTGGATGCGGCCGCCCTTTGTTCTGTTCTCCGTCGAGATGATCCCACGCAGCTTCGGTAGATTTGAGGTCCGGGCCCTGGGGAGGCCAATCCATGACTGATAATGTTGATGTGCTTTAACTGCACTGGCAGTGTGTTTGGGATCACTGCTTGCAGATAAGATGTTTTTCAGCTGGTGGATAAAAGTCTCCAACACCACCGGCTGAAATGCAAACCCAAACCCTGATAAGTGCAGATTTTACTAATCATTTTGTTTTAATATTTATTTTATTACAATATATTTTCATTTCTATGTTGTAAAGTGACACTATGTAAAGTTGACTGAGCTTCCACAGATGGCTGTGGATACTTGATGTTACACCTCTCTCCCGACCTCTTCCTTACATACACAACAATTTTTAAACCCAAAATTTTCCCATTTGGATTCATCGGTACATTTGACATGTTTTACTCGTTTTCACTCCAGTTCTTGTGTACTTTGAAATACCTGAGCTTTTTCTCCCCGTTTAAGCTTCTTCACAGCGACCCTTCCACCAGTGAGACCACTATCGATGAGGCCTCAGGGAACAATAGATAGATCAGCTAAGGAAAGATTCGTCTCACCATTGTCAAGTCTTTGGTTGATTTTTGTCCTTTTTCTTAAAAACATAACTTTCAGATATTGTTCATCTGCTGTAATTAATTATTTTTAGGCTTGCAATTTCTTTTTCTATTGTCCTCCAATTGTCCAGTGTTTGCTTTTTTAACGCTTGAATAATTGATGTCAGTGTTAAGTGATTCAACAAACAAGCAAAAAGAAGAAAAAAAAATGAAATAGCCGGGTACAAGGAATGGACTAAAGATTAGGGGAAAACAAACAAACAAACAAAACAGACAATGTCCAAAGAAAAACTTTAAAAGACTTTCAGACTAGATAACTACTGCTGGAATCCAATGAAATGTGAGAAGTCAGGCTCCTTGGAAGGAAAGTATAAAAGTATATTATAGAGTGATACTGAATAATGGCAGGCTGGGCTAATTAATAAATAATTTCAGCTATTACAATTAATTTATTACAAGTAATGTGGATTCATCGAGATGATTTCTGAGGGAGGGGCAGGCAAACCCAGTTTACAAGGCTAAACACTGCAGTGCATCTGTGGGGTATTCTTAGACCTGGGCTGCCACGTTGTGATATTACAGGGGTCCTCCCTCTTTCAAGACAACAAGCAGGAGTTTTCTGGACTTACTTGCGTCACATGGTGCCAACTTGTCACTGCTGCAGTGGCAGAAGGAAAAACAAACAAACCGTTTAATACTTGAAGAATCCTACAAACAGAACCACGTGGCACACTGAGTGTACTCTGCAGTTTTGAACATTAGTCCTACGCGGAGATCTTCGGCGATCAAACTTTCCTTAAACTTCACCCCCCATGAATTAATCTTTAATTTGCAATTAAGATTTCTGCAGACTATTAAGTGTACGGTGTGTGCAAAGAGTGTGGGTGACATAGTAAAGCAGGAGCCTGACAGACTTGCTTTCACAGGCACATGTTCCCATGTTTTTAAATGTTTAATAGTCTGAACAGTTACACGCAACGGGCTTCAGCGGTGATTTAAACACACACACACACACACACACACACACACACACACACACACACACACACACAAAAGCTCCAACCTGCCCTGCGAAATCCCACCAAGCTTGTCACTAACCACTTTCAGATACCAAAAATGAGCTCTTGAGGAAGAGTGCTGGTAGCATTTCCTTACCCGAGCCTGTCCTTGCTCTCTTCGGGGGTGAGCTGATCAAATGTTTTGGCCTCCTCTTTGCCCAGAAAGGCCTCATGGTCATACTGGAAGCTCTTATTGTCTTCGTGGGCTTGCCTGCTTATCTCTGGCTCGTGATGAACTCTGTCTTTTCTCAGCGTCGGCTTGGTCTGCGCCACAGCGGCGCAGAGGAGCACAGCGCACACGAAGCTGAAGCCGGCCATCAGTCTTGGTTCAAGATGACTTCTCTCAGAGGGCACAGCGATCTCCAAAACGGGCCTTCAACACCACAACACACAATGAGCAAGCAGCTGTGTAGCTCCTTTCACTGCTGGACCGCTAAACGCCGACTGTTTGTCTTCTCTTGAGCGGCGGATTGCAACAATGTTAAAACACCTTCAAAACCCAACCTGCGCCCACAAACAGGTCCCGTGTGAACACCTACAGTCCTCACAGTTTTAGGCAATCCTGTCCCTTATCCCAATGAAAGGGATACAACCAAACAGGGATTTCCTGCTGCCTTACGTACAGCCATTCACAGGCTACGTTTCATGCAGGCCCCAGCCTCAACTACTGGCAGAATCCCCCCCATTGGTCCACGGGATGTCGGTAACACGAGAGGGATTCCGGCGCCACGTTGCAAGCTGACGAACGAACCAGAGCAGGAGAGTCAACGTGGGTCAGCGAGCAACCAGTGAGAACGGGAGTAATGCACACAGTTTTAGGGAACTGTGTTTTGTGCCAGCTTGTAATAAGGTGTATTTGAAATGAAAAGGCTGTGTGCACAGCCACGCTGATGTACAGGAGAATAAATAAACCATTGCTGTCTAAAAAATGAATCACTCACAAGTATGCAGCTCGCTGTTTCAGTGTAAAACATTTAAGGTAAAACATGCTGGAACTGATTTCAGTGTTTGGTGTTTGTTTAAGGGTAAAGTTCCTCTAATGCGTAAAATATGGGATACTATGGTGATATACATGTACTGCTTACTGGATTTAAATTGATTATTCTATATGTAAGTTGCTAAAACATAATAAATAACTGAATCATTACACAGTTAAAGTCTTACACTAAGATAATAGTTGTGAAATATCTTTGGATGTGCCTGTGTGTGCTGGAGAAAGTGAAGGATGACTAGGGAGAATGTTAAGTATTATATTTAGTAATAACAACAATAGACAACATAGCCTATCAGATGTTGAAACTAGGACATTTAAAAAAAAAAAACAACTTTCAGAACCATATTTCAAAAGACTTAAGCATTTGGAAGTTGTTGAGGCCAATTGCTGTAGTATTAGCTGCTTGCTTTTGTTACATTTTCATTTCACAATCCCCAAAATGTTTTCAGTGGGTAAATGATAGGCAGGCTGGTTCAGCACCCAGTGTCTTTTACTCTTGTAATCGTGTGCAGAATGTAGTTTGACGATGGGTTTCCAGAAAAAGACAAAGTCTGGATGACAGCATGTGTTCCAAAACCTGATTTATCGTTCATCAGTGATAATCCTTTCACAGATGTGTGTGCCACTCATGCCATGTGCACTAATGTATCCCCTTGATGCCCTTGATTTGTTTAAACAAAACAAATCTGGAAACAAGTTGGATGGTTATCTGAGAGGATGTAGCCTCTGTTACTTCTTTTGTATAATGCCAGTCAAAAGTTTGGACACGCCTTGTGATTTAATTGGTTTTCTTTATTTTCACAACTATTTACATTGTAGATTCTCACTGAAGGCATTAAAACTATAAATGAACACATGGAATTATGTAGTAGTTAACAAAAAAGTGTGAAATAATGCATTGGGGCTAACTCTCCTTATTGGTCAAATAGCCCTTACACAGTGTTTTGGGTCATTGTCCTGTTGAAAAATAAATAATGGTCCAACTAAACGCAAACTGGATGGGATGGCGTGTTGCTGCAGGATGCTATGGTAGCCATGATGGTTCAGTTTACCTTCAGTTTTGAATAAATCTTCAACAGTGTCACCAGCACAGCACCATCACACCCCCTCCATGCTTCCCGGTGGGATGCATGCACGTACAGACCGTCCGTTCACCTACTCCGTGTCGCACAAAGAACCAAAGATGTCACATTTGGACTCATCAGACCAAAGCACAGATTTCCACTGGTCTAATGTCCATTCCTTGTGTTTTTTGGCCCAAACAAATCTGTTCTGCTTGTTCCTTTTCCTTAGTTGTGGCTTCTCAGGAGCTATTTGACCATAAAGGCTTGATTCGCGTGGTCTCCTCTGAACAGCTGATGTGGAGATGTGTCTGCTACTGGAAGTTGGAAGGCCAAGGGTTTGCAGCGCCATTAACAGAGCACAGTTTGGCTACTTTGAGGAATCTAAAATATAAAACATATTTGTTTAATATGTTTGATAAATAATTAATTTATTTACCATTTTCTTCTTTGCTACATAATTCCATATATCTTGTGTCATATATTTGATGTCGTCAGTATGTATCTACAATGTAGAAAGTAGTAAAAATAAAGAAAAAAAATTAATTGAGAAGGTGAGTCCAAACTTTTCACTGGTAGTGTATGTATATATTTATTTATGTAAAATATACATAGAAGATTTCGTCATCCTTCCCACTGCTATAATTTTTTCCTACCGTCTCTTAAATACCATGGATAAGGTAATAAAGATCAAGATTTATTCCTATTGAGGTCTTTGATATCAGGAGAGTGAAGATAGCAGTCCAGATAACTGCGATATCATGTTATCACTAATAGATATTGTTAGATATTATTAATAAAGTTAATCAAAGAAAAACAAAATCAATAACAAGAAACTCTTAGGTGTGATGATGAACTTCTACTTTGAAGATAGTGGTTCTAAAAGTTGGTGTTTGCTTTTTTTGTGTGGTTGTAAATAATTCCAGTTTCTCCCACATAAACTAAATAAACTATTTCCCAAGATCGTTATATTGTTTAACATATCACATATCAGCCAGTGGTGTTGGAGATTTTGTCAGATCCACGGATTTGACATCTATTCATCCATGGATAGCCCTCCCCAGAGCCCAGACCGTAAACATTATTGAGGCAGTGTGGGACCATCTTGACCGAGAACGGAACAAAGGCAGCCAACATCCAAAGAAGAGCTTTGAATGTCCTTCAAGAAGCCCGGGGAATTATTAATGAAGACTGCTTCAACAAATGACATTAAAGCTTCTGTGTGAGAGCTCAGGATATGTTGAAGAAGACAGTGTTCTGACTTTCAAGCTTGTTAGAAATATGCAAACTCTGCTTTTTGCCTCATATACACTATTTCCATTTTCATGCACATTTTATTAAATCGCTGCATCTATTTAGCATTTTATTACAAGAAACTATAAAGAATTTCAGACTTTTGCACAGCGCTGTAGATTTTAGTGTTCACCATCATGGCTCAAAGAGTTGGTAGTTTGTCTTGTAATCAGAAGGTTGCTGGTTCAAGCCCCGGCTCCAACAGTCTCGGTCCTTGGGCAAGACATTTCACCCTTTTGCCTACTGGTGGTGGTCAGAGGGCCCGTGGCGCCAGTGTCCGCCAGCCTCGCCTCTGTCAGTGCGCCTCAGAGCAGCTGTGGCTACAATGTAGCTTGCCTTTACCAGTGTGTGTGAATGGGTGGATGTAAAGTGCTTTGGGGTCCTTAGGGACTAGTAAAGCGCTATACAAATACAGGCAATTTACCATTTACTTAAATTAGTTTAGGTTTTAGTCATTTTAGTTAAAGTAGTTTTAAAGTAATTTTTTTTTTTTTCAGTTTAAGAAAAAGAGAGCATGGGCTTTGGACCGTAAACAATTATCGGAAAATGTGGAAAGTTAAAAGATGGCTTTAACTACAGACGACTTCATAAGTCAGAGCGAGAGTGTGAAGTTGTCCAGTTTAGTTAGGTCCTGGCGATATAATGTTTCGAGATAGAGCAAGAGTTTGCGTAGGGAGGAGGGTGTGATCGTATCCACGTGAAGAAAACGAGAAGAATCACATTACTGAGCCCCATCTCAACATGAGGTAATATGGAAGAACAGACTCTGTACCCTGGAAACAACTTGCTGACACTGCCATGCCTAATCCTCCTTTGTGGGCAGGAGAAACATGTATTTTGCCATTCATCATTAGCATAATAAGCCAGCACATGGCACTTTGCTGTTTTGCATAAACAGTACACCCCAGTTTATGATTATAAAGAGGCCCTGGGGCCAACTAGCCTCTTTATTCAATTAATGAATAGTTAATGTATTTAAATTAGTCCTGCCTGGTCAATTTGAATCAGTGTGCTGTGCAGACATGAAGAAATACAAATGTGTTTTTCCAAAGAGATGCATTTCCTAAAAATATATATGGATATACAAGAATACAGGATTTTCATCTTGGTGATGATGCTGATCTCACCAGGATTGATAGATAGACCCTCTCATTAACTCTAGATCACAAAACACGGGCAGATTTTTAGGTGTTACCTGTATGCTGAGGACTATACTGTGAAACAATGGTAGCAGGGCTGAACAACAGCGGGCATTAACATGTTGGAAGGAGAAAGTGGATGGCAAGAGTGGCTTTCAACATGAATATTTCACCAAGGAATAGAGCGGGGAGGGGGCTGCAGCTACGGGCGTGTTCAGTTAACCATGAGATTGCACACACTGCAGAATGCATTTGGTTAATGTAATTAAGAAAACCCTATGGTGGGAGACACAGAGCATTAGTGTCCAGAAAATTCAGTTCAGTTGTGGCCTGTTTTTGCCCTGTGCTTACAGACACACACACTGCATTTATCAGATTTTTGATCTTTTTTTAATGTGCAACAACAGCTTTGTTAGTTTGATTAAGCAACAACAATTAATCAGAGCATCTGAATATTTAAAGGGTTATAAATAACTGAGATTGTGAACAATGGAAGTGAGTTTGACAGTAAATATGATTGTAGTTGTTTTTTTTAATCGCTGTGTATTGTATACCTGAAGTCATACCTGCAACATTTCATTCACAAGTATTATCCAGTGTTTTGTTTAAGCTTTTGAAGACAGAGAAGCTAGAAACTTGCTTATGTTTGCGTTCCATTGTCATTTTTCCCCCTTTTTTTCTTGTCTGTCTTTCAGTTGCAGCTCTGGACTGGGTGGCTTTCTTTTCTGTAACTCCGAGCCACAAAGGCGACAAAAAACTAAATAAATAAAATAAAAGAATGCAGACTTATACAGTGATTTTAATGTTAAATGAGAAGCCTCATGTTGTATTTCACTAACACACGAAAACTGAGAATGATTCCAAAATGAAGATTATGAGAAAGAACTGAGCTGTACTCTCACTCACATAAAAGATTGATCGTGCTGTGGCGTCACTCATTGATAGTGAAGCCCCGTTATGAAACGTCAAGCTGAGCGTGTTCAACGTCCTCATCTTGGATGGATCAGCGAGAGGCGGATCTGACTAGAGGATACCACACACTCCTTTTTTTTTCTTGTTTTATTCAGTATGACCTGAAACTACCGATTGAGGCCGTAAAGTTGTCAAGAAAGTGTCGAGGGCAGATTTTACATGGATTGGCCAAAGCAGTCAACCCTCTGCTGATCATTAAAAAGAACGCTGGTTTAAAGCACTTCCATATTGGTTTTTTCAGACCCTGAAGCTATGTTACGTTATCTGTGGCTGTGACCTTACTGGAAGTTTCCCTTTCTCACACATAGTCCATGCCAGACAGTTTCTCACTACTGGATACAAACTTTTTGATTTTTCATTTTATGTTTATCTTTGTTTAAAAAATAAAGTCAGACTTTAGATTAAAAACCTCCTTTATAAGAATGTCCTGGATCAAATTAGGCAGCGTGTTTTCAGATCCTAGGAGAAACCAGAGCTCACACAAGCACAAGGAGAACATGTAAACTCCACACAGCAGGGCTTGATTTGGATTTGAAATCAAGACAAAAACAGTGGCAACGATTGCTAACCATGCTGCCTGGTTTAGCCAAGGCTACCTGGGTAATGAATGCAGGAGAATGACCGCTCACTAGCTGTGAACTTTGTCTTAAGGATCTGCATGTTAAAGACTGTTTAATATCTGATTAGGTGATGTCTAAAAAAGACTGCAGGGTGGAAACTGCTTTAGAAGCTTAGTTTAAAGCACTACAGAGTTAGAGGCACTCTAAATGGACATACTCAACATACTTTAAAGTGAGACTTTACAGACAGTATGATGTCAAATTGTGTTTCACTGAAATTCCACTTGTATTTTTTTTTTTATTCTGACTCACAGAAATTGTTAGTCTTGTATTTTAATCTATTTTCAGCTTCTGAAGATGGGTATGTCACAAAATGTTTAAGAAACAGATTTAAACTATTACTTACAAAAGAGCCCACATCATGTCTATAAGTAGGAGAATTTAAGGACTCTTGATTTTATTTATTTTTCTTCACTGCATTTACCACAAAGGTGAGTTGATACTATTTCACTTTATCCACTAAATTGTTTGGTTTGCGTTTTTGGGATTTCCCTCTGCTTTTTTTTTAATCATTAATATGTTTGTTGTTGTTGTCAGGTTTCAGGTTGTGGAAGATTTTAAGTGGATAACTGATTAGAGCGGAACAATAACAGAGAACACAGAGTCTCTCAGCACAGAATTAAACAATTTTCCTCTACCCTTGTGAATTTTCATAGTAACGATAACTCATCGCCCTCACTATACTCAATAGATTAATAAACTTCTCATTGCTGCCACACAGGAGAAAAGAAACCTTTGCTCTGTTTAATGACAACTGTAAAGTGGAGGCAATCATGGGATACCTCCTATGACATTTCCCCCGTTCCTGTCCGCTCCACTTATCTTAGACAAATGGCCGTGCCAGGCCACTATCGAGATGAAGCGTTTTCCCCGAGTCATTACGTCTGTCACTGGGGCCATTTCCATATTGAAAAATCTGAAACAATAAACGACGCCTGAGCCTTTAATAACTGTGAAGGAATCATATTTGGAAAATTGCATTGAAGCAATAACCTTTTCTCCCTGTAATTAGATGACAGAGAGGTCCTGGTTTTAATTAAGTCAGCAATTTATAGTCGCACAGCCATACCTCAGTGTGCTGATTAGTATAGGAGGGATCACAGAACAGCGTTGCTTCAATTTGAACAGATTTGATCTAGTAATTACTGTGTTATATGGCAAAGGCCGCAGCAAGTCTCAGACTCTAGACTCTGTTGATGCGGTGCTCCATGAAGCATGGCCCTTCCTTTCCAGCGTTACTCGAGCTGAAAATATGCGGCAAGCAAGTGTCTGTCTGAATAGGTTTTCAAAGGGGGGTCATCAACAGAGGACATAATCTTTGAGGAGGCATATTAAGGTGGAATTGTGAATGCGGGGACCTCTGTATGTGTGTGCATCTGTTTGAGAGCATTTGTTCTGAGTGCAGCATGATTTCATACCGCATCTTAATTGATCCTCTTGGTCACTGTTAAATGTTAACATTTGCACGAGGGGGCAGGGGAGTTAAGGATGCTGTTTTAGTGCAGTGTTAATAAACATGGCAATTTACTGTCAATTTATGTTCTGACAGGTCGTAATGAAGACCATGAAAAGAAGATTAGCTGGAGCTGTTACAGCAGACCGTCTGGGGACCGTCATCATGAGACTGTGGGGACCAGTGCTTGTTGTGTGAGCTGGCAGCCTCTGGCTCGCTGTAGCCGTCTACATGATTGACAGTAATGGTCCGGTTTCAGAAAAAGAGCGTCGAATTTATGTTCACTCATTTATCAGATTACACAGACGTGCATCTATAGGCGATCGGAACAATAGCGCATGGCAGCCCCCTTGACATATCATTAGTGACATCTAACAGATGCTTGTGATCTGTGCTGTTAATTTCATTTGTTTCTCTGGCTAACCATAACAGGATCTTCACTGTGTGGCTAAGGCCATGGTGTGGAAGAACAGGGAGATGTTTGTTTTTCAGAGATGTTCAAAACCACTGAATACTTTGCTTTTTGTGTTTGTTGCTTGTTTGTTGATTCTCTCGACTTCATGTCAGGTGTGGCTCACAACACTTCAGATTCATTTATGATCATTTAGATAAAATGTAACATAGAAAAATCACAGCAAAGTCTCGAGTGTAAAGACACTATGCTGCTTTAATGAGAAGGGCTTTAAATATTGAAGTACAGCCCATGAACCGATTCACTCCTGGTTTCAGTTTGGCTGTAGACCTCTGCTGCTTGTCCCACCACATCTTTCCCATTGGTTCCTAGCATCTTTCTAGTTCTACCACAGCAAATAAAAATATAAAGATGCCCCAGTTGAAAAGCAGCACTTAATATGAAGCGAATACACCTGGCAGAGATCGGAGAGACAGTATGTGGAGACTCCTGCAGGACTTCTTTCAACCTAATTAGCAATCCCAAAGGCCTAATGGAAGAATGGGGTTAATTAATCCTAGCGGATATCTCCGATTGAGCAGAGGGACTCTTTCGGCCCCTAGATCTCCCTCCATAAAGGTCACACTTCACAATAAGAGAGCAGTGCATGTGTTGCCCCTCTGAGGTCCTCTCATCCAATCCCTCAAAACATAATTTGATCTCCTTTCTTCAATCAGCATAACTATATAGCCAGAAAACAAACCCTGGAACACAGTGGAACATTAAGTGCTAATACTAAATGCTGTCTCCAGGCTCTGAATCATCCATAGATATGTGACAAAGCACCCTAAGAGTTGATGGAGTCTGGTGCTAAATGCCCGCCACTGGCTAAACATCATTTGTGTGTGTGCTGACGCTAGATGCTCAAGGGTGTCTCTAGGCTTTGGCTGCATGACTGTGGCCTGTGATTTATGGGTCATCATTTGGGTGACATTTTCCTCTGGTTCAACTTTCTAGTCAGTTGGCATTTCTTTCTTCTTATTCTTTCTTTACACCTTCTTTACACTGTGGCATGTTTGAGGGGAAACAGGGCTCAAGTGTGTACACGTGCTACAAATACTGTTTTCCAGCCTCTGCGCTGCAGGGTTTTTTCTGTGGCCGAGGACACTCTTGTAGCTGAGCACTACTACAAAGACCTTAATAGTATGTGATGTAACAAGATTCATCTCCCTACTCTAATGCCTCTCAAAGCATTAACATAGAAAATGGCATCACAACTAAAACACTACATCAGTGGAACTTAAGTGTAAAGTAATTAAGAAACTAAATATCAGTGATTTTAGTGTACTAGTATTGCTTCCATTCTTTAGGTTATTAAAAGCTCTTGCAAACTCTTTCACTGACTTGCTTCTCCACTCTCTCATGCAGCAGACAGAATAGTGGAGAGGTTTTGGCTGCAGAAAGAGTGTCTCCCCTGGGCTGAAGCGCAGCTCCTGTCCCCCTTCTCTCCCTGCAGCTGGAGCTACTAGAGCCAGATGCTTCGTAGCTCCACCACCCTCTGTCCCCCCTTTCTCTCTTCCAGGAGGATGGTGCCCAGAGAGGAGGATGACAAACGCCTATGCCTCCTCTTACTGACGGATTTGGACGACCTGACTCCAGCCCTGCACTGTTCCAACCGCCAGCACAAGATGTTGACTTAATGGAAGGGGGTTGGCTGTGGATGGGCCCATATGCGTTTGTATTGGGAAAATATGGCAGGGCGGTGTGTGTCTGTGTATCTCACTATTCAGGAGGATTGTGTGTGTGTGTTTGTATGCGTCTGCGTGTGTGCGTCTTTTCACCTAGCCCAGACTGCCTACATCCATCATGCCATGGCGCTTTGGCAAAGAGTGGGACTCAGACAGCTTCACTAACACACGGTCAGTTAAATTGCCTGTTAAATTGTCCTGGTCTGTAGCTATCTTAGCTGTAGATAAAAACACTGCACTTAAAGCGTGCACTTAAAGGCAGAAATTGTCAAGTAAATGCCAGCCTCCTTCCATGCATAGAGTGAGAAAGAGCGGGACAGAGGGAGAGAGGGAAAAATGGGGAGTCTCCAAGGGGAACACATTTCCATTACAAGACAAAATTCTGCTGCAAACTAAGGTGATTGTATGTGTGCGACTTTTGTCAATGCCATAACTATGGGTCAAGCGAAAATATCATGAAAATATACAACTTTAATGTTAGTATAATATCCCTTACAGATCATTGCAAACTATATTCTGAATTCTAGAACACTTTCACACTTTGAAATGCAAAAGCTACAGACCCACCTGATCAATAGATTAAATTATGCATGAGGAGCAAAACCTTAATACCTCTTCATCAACCTTCACCGTTCTCTCTTAATGATTAAAACAACGGTTTCAATCCAATACATTTGACATTTCTCACCATGCAACCAGATGGAAAATTAAGTCTCATTCTTTTTACATTACTGGGATATTAAGGATAATTGCTTGCTTTCTTCTTGTGTACCTGGAGCAGAAAGATTTACAGAACTGCTCTCCTGTAACAAGTGATGTAGCTGTAATAATCATAATAATAAAAAAGATGGGTTAGTTCTGGACGCTGGTCAGTGTTCATGATGGAGACGGCAACAAAGAGTAGGAAAACTCGAGCAAATGTTTGCAGTTAAATAGGAAACGTTTGTTACACTCATTGATAGATCACTGACCATAACTTAAAGTCTACATAATGAATTGATGCCCAGTCAAAATCAGGTTTCGTAGGTTTTTAGTTACCCTGAAGTCAGCCCAAATGGCTCAAGCCAGGAACCTTTCGGTACACTCTGATTCATTTTTGAAGTTTAATGGTCATGTATTACTTACACCACTTATATATTAGTTTTTTTTTTTAAAGATTACTATATTATTTCAGAGGGCATGAGAAGTATGATTTGTGTATAAAGCCAGTAGACAACTTGTCATTAAATCTTTAAAATAATTAAGCTGTGTAACAGTGGTCTTTTCTTTAATTGCTTGGGATATTTAAAGCTGATTCGGAAATATATAAAAGCAATCTCTAATCTTTTTCTTCTTATGCATATCTATAATTTCATTAGCCGATGTGCCAGGTGACTTATTCAAGCCACACACTGTTTATGGCAGTATTAGAATTTGACAAGTAGATGGATGCATGCAGTCTGCCAAAGTAAACTGTTAAGTGATATGACAGGTCTGTTGACTCAACGGGGAACTCTGTACATATATTAACTGCATCACTGCACGATGTGTGAAAATGACAAAAAGACAATATTTGTCTGAAGCTATCAAGGTTTTCAAATTTGAACAGATGCATGAAAATGAATCAGTTTGAAAACTTTGCTAAACTATTGAACATTTAATTGTATAATATTAAAATTGTTCAGGATTGCAGCTTTTTTTTTCACACTGATGTTATAAATGCTGATGTCAGTGTTTTTGCAGGAAGGCCGGTGTACATATCTATGGTATACGTATCTTATGTGGATCTTAAAATACAAGTCTGTATAAAAATCAATCTATCTGCAGAATCTGTGCCTCTTTTCGTCCTTCCTGGACAATGATGCCAAACATGCATAAACATAACAAACAAATGAACGAAAAAAAACAAAACAAGTTTTAATTAAATCCTACAGCCTAATTCGAGCCAGAACATAAATAGTGGACTCAAACGGTGAAAGCAATCATTCGGCACAATGTCTACCAGTTGAGCTGATTACAAACTGCGCCAGGTCAGTTTTGGTCAGGAGAGTGCAAATTAACTCAGCGGCACGTTTCGGTATTTACACTCTGCAACATTATATGAATTTTTGTGGATGTCTAACTCGGCGCTAGGGGGCAGAAAAGCTCCACAAGTGGCAATGATGGAGCGCGATGACGCTGGCAGTGGAGCTGAGAGCAGCTGCGGCTTGCAGGCCAAGTTTTGCATGTTTGCTATGATTTAGACTGAGCATAATATGTAATTCGAAATGGTATTCATGAGTTTTATTGTGAAGGTTTGGTGAAATTACACTTTTTTATTTTCAGCATAGACTCTTCTTAAATAGTATAGTATATCACTGAGGTGAAGTCTTAACAGTGCAGTGGGCTATAAGGCAGTTATCATAAAACACCACAGTATTGCTAGGCTGTGTGTCAGTAGCATATTACGAAATCTAGACCTCACACGTGTCTCTGCAGAAGTAACAGGAAAGTTTAAGCATGGGGACTGTTTTGGCTGGATTTCTCGTTCTTGCACTCTTTTAGGGGAAAGTTGAATGGGGATGGACTCTTTCCATCTGAGTGTTTTACTTTAAGACCGCTCGGTGGATTGTCGTTTGTCCAAGTAGATACGAGGAGCTCGAGAAGCCAAAGTGCAATCTCGTGTAGGTTTCTCCAGTGGTGGCTGAGCAGCCAGAGAACTTTGCGGGAGATTTTGGCTAAACTTCTGCCCATCTGTCTGCCCATCTGAAGAGGGGTAAACCTTTACTTTCAGGGTGCAATTTACGGAGAACGTTGTAAGAACGTTGGCGCGCATATGGAACAGTGACGGTTGACCAAAGCAAATGTGAATATTCATCACCATAAATGCCAGAGTTGTTATTGATTCTGAAACAGCGTGGTCTATGTGAGTGTAGTGTCAGCTTATCGGGGGGCAGAGGCTTAAAGTGTGATGTTCCAGGTGCACTTTTACGCACAAAATATACCTGAAACACAGGCAGACTCAAAACAACCGTTTACCCAATAAAGTGAATTGATTTTTTTTAGACTGAAATGAGTTAATAATATGCAATATCAACTATTACCTGCACACTAAACCAAAATCTTGATGTGTGCTGTGTCCTGCTTGGACCCTCGGTGTCGCGTTAATGCGCAGGCATGACACTAATGCGGGGTGACCGGGGGCTCTCTCCCGCTACAAAAACCTATGCAGCTGTCTTCAAATCAATACATGTCAAAGAAATATGAAAACAAACACCATAACCACTGCGTCTCCGCTCATAAACGGACAAGTACCTTGAATCTCAGATTAAGATTTAATACTTTATTTTATTTGGGGACCTATACGCTCAACTAACCTGCCTTGTTAGTGTCAAGGAAATAGGTTTGTCCCATTTTCTACTCTCACATAATTATAGTTCAAATTTTAACCCAGTGCAACTTGCACGAGAATATAGTTGTATTTAAATGGGTTTGTGCTTTTATTTCGCGTGGTGATGCATCATGATGAGCAGCAACCGCAAACCACACTTCATCCATCATGATTTATTGAATATTACATCCATACATAAAAGACTATGTGAGTCTTGGTTTGTGCTTCTTTTTTCTTTTTTTTCTTTTTTTTTGCACCAACGCAGGAGGAGGGTTGCATCTGTTAGGGTCCAATGTTAGTCTTAATTACTGGCCTTCTTGTTCTCCGTGGCCCTCAACCGTCTTTAATTAAAACCTTGATTAGGGGGGAGGAGGTCTCGGGCAAGGCTATTACCAGATGGGTTTCCAGTAATAATAATAAAGACTTTATCCGCCGCTGCTGCCTGTGTGCCATAAAGCGCAGAGCTCGCTGCCCGTCCATATCAAAGCACAGCAAGCAGAAAGAGGCTGTTAATTACGCCGGTAATTACTTGTCTAATTACGGTTCGTTTGTGATTAGATTTAGAAACGTTTCGCGGTTTGTGCAGAGGCTTTCTGTAGCCAGTATGTCGGCTTAACACTGTATAGACTGAAATGTAGTGTGTATCCACAGCGGGGTGCTGCTGAATAACCGGCATGTAAGGGATGGAGTGAATAAGATCAATAGGGAAGCACTGACCCGAAAATCATCCGTATTTTTCTCAGAGAAGTCCTCAATAATCTATATGTTCAAGGTACAACAAAGTGTCTCTGGAATAACTTAGAAAACATGTTGTCAAACACAATTTTCACAGCTTTTTTTTTTTTTTTTTTTTCGTTTTTTGGAATATGGCTA